>JABFQD010003778.1:0-12684 GCA_022817045.1 Psix sp. ZL-2020 | reverse complement strand
GGAATATCTCGAGAAATACGCATCGGATCGAAAAACGGGAAAATACGTATCAAATGTTTTTTGAAAAGCTATCCAATGATGTCAAACTCAACCTCCCACCCGCAAGTTGATAACAAGTCTTTCCACAAGATCTCGACAAAACACAAATTTTATCCTGATAAAATGTCTTTAGTTCATCAATTATATAAAGATGATCTTGATCGACGATTGCATTTTTTCGAAGATATGATGCCCAAAATCGACAATGATCTTAACTTGCCATGCAACATTGTCGTTTCAAATGAAGCTATGTTTCAATTGAATGGCGATTGCAATAGCCATGACTGCAGGTATTGGTACGATAATTAACAAACAACGACAAACTACAAATTTCACTTTAATTTGAACCAAAAAAAATATAAAATATCGCAACACGTTCTAAAACGCCGAGAACGGCACGAAAATCGGGCTATATATGCGACCTAATTCGCACCGAAAGTCTCATGAGTGCGAGAAAGAAAGAAAGAGCGGAAAGCACGCGCACGGGAAAAGCATCGGCGGAGACCGGCTACCTCCACCGCCACCAACCTGTAACATGATTTTACCTACTTGTGCTCAGAATCAGCCGATTCCGAGCAAATCTGTGCCTCCGTAGCCAAGCCATCCTGCCATCCAGCCGTGCCCATTGTTGCGTGTCCTTCAGCCGAGCATCATGGCGCGCAGATTCTCCTGGACGAGTCCGTCCTGTAGCACCTGAACTGCAACAACCTGCGCGAACATGTTCCCGCCAGCACCACGAGCTGGCGAAGCAAACACAACGCGGGGAAAATCTACTTACTTCTCGGTTTAACAAAACAATTGTGTCAAAAAACATGGCGGTTGCAGCGCAACATCTCAAGTCTCCAGTAATGAAACAAAAGTGAGACGTAATTGGCCCCCCACGAATCGCGTGATTTCGGCAACAATAGGCCGCGCGCGACAATTCCGATTATCGGGCGTTTTTCCCGAATCGGTCGCGGTTTGCCGCGCGTAATTTCATGTGTAGGAAAGCTTTCCATCGCAGTATATACAAAGTTGTATTTTTGCTTTATTGTTTTGTAAAGATTATTGAAATAATGAAGGGTGACGCTTTGACACAAAAAGATCGGTTGACCATACAAGTAGTGTTGATAGAAGTTGTGGACAAGTCGACTCAGACTAAGTCGATTTGTGTTGAGAAAGTGACTTATACGCCTCGGTTTATGCCCAGCATGGCGACACAAGTTTCGGAGGAGATTTTGAACCACAGATACGCAATCAAGCTTCGGGTCGAGGAGAATTTCGGTTCAGGAATTGTAAGTTCCCGAAGCAGGTGTTTTGTCACCGGTGTGGTAGATATGGAGTCGGGGGATATCACTGCTCACATGAAAATTGAGTCATCGAGAACATTTTATTTTATTTTTGGTTCATATTGAGTTTCTTTTCTTTGTCTCAAAATATTTTTATTTTGTTAATTAATAATAATAATAAATAATTTAGAATAAATTATAATTCATTTAATGGTATTTAATCCTAGTGTTTGTTTTTGTATCAAAATGAGGTTGAGTGGATAATTTTTTAAGTAGAACGATTCATGAGCTTAATGACCAAATCATTAAGCCGATAAGTGAAATTTAGGAGATAGGAAGTTGTAACAGAGCATTTTGCATGATTAAATTGATTCAATTATAAAGTAAACAATTTAATCTTTTATATTGATATGGTTGCATAAGCTTCAGAGACTCGACGAAAACTCTATCCCGAATTCTATCCTAAGTCCTATCCTAATCCCGAGGGCGAAGTGCATGATTGGATATCCTTGAGCAATGTTTGGAGCAACGGGATGCTAGCAAGAGAAGAAGTCGCACGAAAACCGAACCATAACAAAAACTCGAGAAGAATTGTTTAGTGCCGTTAATAAGAAATAGTTATACTTTTTGGAGTGTCGAGGTGAAGACGATTCCCGACTCGAACGAAAAACTGTCAACGACACTGACAATATCACCGGCAATATTAGTTTAAAAGTTAATTAATGGAAATACTGTATGGCCGCGGTTCACTAGAAGCTGACAATATAAGGAGGTAAACAAGTAGAATTTGATACTTTTCGCGACGTCTATTATGTAATTCGTCAACTCAGGAGTAATTGATTAATTTCTAAAAATCAAAATTGATTGGCGGATCGCGTTGCCATAGAGATTTGCATTAGATTTTTGGTGTTAAGCGAAAAATCCTCACTTTTTTGGTAGTAATCGCGACGATCGGAACTAGTGTGGTTAAAGGAAAGGGAAAATTCACAGTAGAAATAATCGGTTAGTGATTTCGTTTTGTGATAAACATATGAAGTTGAAATAAAGTGCTGTGATTTGTTGAGTTAGCCGACAACGCCATTTTATGTAATTCAGAATCAAAGGTAATTGTAAATTTAAAGCGTCAATTAAATTAAATACTATATTTTTATACTAGATCTTGTGTTTAATTTCATTTAATTGATTAAGAATAATTGGAAACTCGAGTTTTATCAGTAAAATTTGAGATTCCAGTTAAAATTTATAGGGTTACGTCGAACAGTCATAATTGATTTAGAAACGAATGTTAAAATTTCTGTTTTGTTTTTAATGCTTATAAATAAACAATAAATTTTTTTAACCCTTACCATTTTTTTTAACTGAACAATTGATTTTTCAATAGGGATCAGACAATTTAGTAAATTGAAGTGCATGCTGTATCAATAATAATTATTTTTTTGATGAGATTACAAAAGTCTTTACTTACAATATCACTGCACAACAAAAAACAGGTTCAAAAAATGTATATTATAGAACACACGTAAGTACATAATAAATAAAATCTTTATGAAAAATATTGAGTTTATAGAGATTGAATATGGAATGGCGGACAAATTTTATATTTCAAAAAGTCGCCACAAAAAATTTTTATTTTCGCTTAAATTTCTGCTTTTTTATTAGTAAAATTAATGATATAAAAAATGCGGAAAAAATTAATATGTTGAGACTCTCACGGTTTAAACAAGTCAAAACTTTTTTGTCGAAAAGACATTTTTGTGATGCGTCGAACAAAAACGCGAAGGGCTGCATCTCCTATCTATGTAACGGTCCCACGTTAAATATGTAGATTAAATGAATATTCTGTTTCATACGTTATTATTAATATATTCAATTTTATTATGATTAGAAAATACGCATAATAAGAATCATTTACTTCCATGCGAGTATTAATGTTTTACTATTTATTACAATTAATATAAAAATTGTCCTAATTTTTCTTCGCGTAGACTTTATGGTAGAGCGCCAAGTAGCTGAACTAGACACCATAAGAGAATGTTAGATTTTTTATGAAAACTCTTTATTACATGCATTTTTTTGAGAATTCTTTAGATTTCGTTGGAATATAAGTATAATGAAATTGTTCATATATAGATAACATTCATGGACATTACATTACTTGACTGTATGAGTTGATATCATTACCTTAAGTGGATAAAATTATTAGGGGTAATAATACTTTTACTGAACATTCATAAAATATATTACATTTTCCTATATTTCACAGTTTTATATATATATTTGTCACTTAATAATGGAGGTATCTGTTAACTTTAATATGCATAATAGAAATATATTACATTTTCTGTATTTGGCCTAAAGTTTTCAGTTTCTGATTTTTTCGAGGTATATCAGCTTTTTTTTAGAAATATTTTATAATCTTTTCGAAAGCATTCAGTGAGAAATGTTAAGAATTTAAGCAAAATTATTTACTGTTGCACAATCTTTAGAGTAATTTCATTTCTTATTTTGATTTTTTTTCTGTTAAGAAACCAAAAAGATACGACAGTTTTTTTAGTGAAAAAAACTGTTTAACAACATTCATTTCGGAGAAATTTGCGAATGAAACACCACTTGAAATTTGCATAAAATGTCTCATTACTTCTATATTTCCTACTAAAAAACCGCAAAAATATAACTGTTTTCCTTAAGAACTAACAACCTTTATTTTTACAGAATTATGCAGCTGCGACAATTGGCTGCAATTTGGCCAGCTTTGTTAGCCACACAAGCTCTTAGAGAAATAAAATCTCCTTCAGTTAATAATACTGCAAAAAAGTTTGAATTATTACGTATAAACTATTTCATAATTTATATAGTCATGTACTTAAAAATAGAAACCTGATGTATTGATCGCTATTCCAATTTAAGACATGTGTTATAAAAAATTTACGAAATATTAAACGATTATGAACATCCTTATGTTTAGACTGGTGGGTAATTAATAAAATAAATAAAATAAAATAAAATAAATTGTTCTAATAGCAAATCTTCATGCAAGGAGTTTAAACATTGAAAAGGATCATATACATGGAAATAGAAAAAGTGAAAATTCTATTAATGTAACTAAGGATTTCCTAAAGTATGTAAAGACAAATTTCTGTTAGAAATTCTCGTGATAATTGAATTTCAGATGAAAATTTGGTAACTGTGTAATATAAAAAAAATTTATAAAAACTACATATTTTAAAATAATAAAGATTATGAATTTTTCCGATAATTCAGAAAAAACGCAATGAAATATTTTGCAGGGTATATTATTAGATTGTATTTTTAATTATGCACAAGAAATATTCGAAGATATCATTGAATTAAAAGGCTGGTTCGATGATGAAATTTTAAGACTTCATAAAAAACATATCATATGAAATGATGTGCATTAAAGTATTAAAAGATACCATTTAGTTAAGTAAAGATTTACAATATCAATTAATCACGTACCCCAAGGAAAATTCTGAAAAAAATCTATTTTAAAATTATGGCAAAACTATATATGTACATACATTTATAGAAAGAAATATTTATACATTATTACCGTAATTTAAAAAATTGTAATTTAATTTCTCTGGTTATTGCATAATTGAAAAATAACTGATTTTAGTATATTTCTTTATTTTCTTGGAATTTTTTAAACAATGAATCCTGCACAAAACATAAATGTTTATTTAAGTTGAAAGATAGTCATAATTAACGTCAATAAAGTGTACATGAAACGTCATATTGACTTCTTTTTGGTGCTTTATCAATAGATATCATCAATATGAATAGGCAGAAGTGACTGACTAGAAAAAAGATTTACCATGCTATATACTATATATGAAATATTAAAATTGACTGAAAACTAATTTATATTAGACTAAAAAAGTTTCACAGATTATCTCAATTTTTTGAAAAATGTCAATACGGATGTGAATAAAAAACTATTTTGCGCGGGTAAACGTATTAAGAAAATTGATTTTTCTTTCTTAAAAATTTTTCCAAAGTGAACCCATAATGTCACAAGTAAAATAAGAGGGGGATTAGTACAGCTAGTCTCTCACAATTAGCAGTTGAAAAACATTTTTAGTCGTCGGAGTTTGCATCTTCACAAAGCAATAAACTACAAACGGGGAACTAAAAAATGCGGATAGCTTATGTATGAGTCAAGTTCTGGATTTATGAAAGATAAAAATAAAACCGAACAGATGTTATTTCGGACAAAAGCAATTGAGAAATATAAAATTAAATTTTCCAGTTGAGGAACTCCAAATTATTTATTTTCATTATTTCACGTTCATTTATAAATGTCGTTGCAATATTCCGTATTTCCAAAATGTGTAGTATGCGTCCGGTACTCTTTACGCTACTTAATTGTTTTGAAAACAATCAGTTTTAATTAAAAGCCTCGGCATCCAATAACTTAAGTCATAAATAGTCTTGCAATTCTATCCGGAATTCACATTGATCCCTTCAAAAAAACTGAAGTAAAAAATGTGCTAGTAGAAAGTGATAGATGCGATATGCGATACGAAAGAAAGGATAAAAGTTTTCTTTCTTTAATCCAATTAAGCAGAAATTTACATAATTGAATTTTCAAATCACTGTCCATTGAAGTCAAAAACCACCATTCAAATAACCTAACTATTGACCGATAGTTATTAATATAACTATCATTAACTGAACTAAAAAAGTATCAATAACTATTATTAAAATAATATTGGATACTGAATTTCTTAATTATAAGAAATATTGATTGTATCATTCCAAGTCTCTAAGAATAAAAAGGAAAACAAAAGGAGTTAAATCACAAAGAAAATAATATAAAAGTTAATGAAAAAGGGCAACAATGCCATCTCTATTGTTAAAATAACTAAAATTAATACACACGCTACGTTTTGACACTTGTTAATGTCAAAACATGGGTTCAGGTAAAATGAACTGTCACATGGTTGAGAGCGGATATGACTCCTGTGTAATCCCACATGGAGGGAATAGTGCATTATTAGCAATAAATGGGATAAGACCCTAATCGCGTATACGGCAGTTGACGGCGGCGCGCGCGAACGGGCAATTTAAGCGCGCGTTCTTACGGCACAGAACGGACAAAATAATAATAAAACAAAAATTATAATAAAGGGGATGTTACAAGGTACCAGCTTGTGTGGCGAGAGTAGCACCAGGTTGCACAGGAACACAGTGAAAGAGCAATGAACAGCGGCGGTCGGTGGCTTCCGGCAGCAGGGTTCGGCGACGGCGATCGGCGACACAATTACACACACTTTTCTATAAAATTGCGGTGCAATTGATTGCAATCGCGGCGGGCAAACGATAGGGGCTTGTCGGGATAAAACAAGGCACAAAACTAAAGGATATTCGGGTGGCAAAAGGGGCACAAACAGGACAAATAGGGCGAAACGACGGGTAAGCGCAGCGAAAACGGTAAGTCGTCCGAATTCGACCGTCACGGCGCTGTATCTCTGCCAGGTCATTATCATAGGCCAAAATCAGCTCCGGTCACGAACAGCAGTTTCGTGGATCAAGTAACACCGGTGACAAATAGCCCCTCCGAAACCTTCCAAACTACAGCCTGGAGGGTCAATCCGCGGAATGACGATTAGAGCGAGATTCAGAGCTTAAGACTGACTATTGCCAGTCTTTTTCCTTGGCCGCTTCTTTCTTCGCTGGCCTTCTATTACAAGGGCCTGCTGAACTGACACCAGCAGTCCACCAGGCATTGTTGGTGGGTGCGCGGACGTCCGTTTTGGCCCATTAATTGGTCAGCGGGGCCACCAGGTTCAACATCAGCGGTGCCAGAGCTATTTCAGCTCCTACTGGCACCAGTATTGGTTGAATTACTGGTGGTACTTGATAGGCACAACCAATACCTTTACCCAAAGCCAAACGAAGAGTTTGTATGGGCTGGGTAATTTGGGTCCTTTCTGACTGCGCCGCTCTATCCCAGGTTCCACTGCAGGCTCCTTCTCAGGCTTGGCGGCGTTTGAGCTGGTATTGGCGCTGTGTTGTTTTCTCCCGCCCCGCCTCTTCACTGAGGATTTGGCGGGCAAGGTGGTTGGACACCTTGAGGTCCATTAGGGCTGGGATGGATCTCGCGGGGGCGACCTCGTCTCCTGAGGGCTACGGGGCCGTTACCTCCATGGACTCGGACAAGTTCAGCGGCGGAAGCGCGGAGTTGGGACTGCGTGATGGGTCCGCGGTCTCCAGGGCTTCCTCCAACTCCATGTCCTACTGAGTCTGGGATGGCCTGTTCGGATGTGCCTTCCGGAAGGCTGCCATGAAGGCTTGTTCCTCTGGAATGAGGTCCTCCTCCTGAGAGTCCTGGCAGAACCTCTCCATGACTCCGCTTAGGTCGGCCTCGACCTCGTCTTGTTCCGATGAATCCTGAGGATTTCTTCCTCCATTGTCAGGTCTCTTGACTGCTCCATCTGTAAAACTCGGGGATTGCTGAATTGATGGGCTCATAATAGGGTTTAAGCTGGGTAACATGGATTTTACTCTCTTTCTTTCCAAGCAGGTCAACAAGGTCGTACACTAAAAGAGAACGAACTTTACAAATAGTATATAGACCACTGTATCGGGGACATAGATTTAAAGCGATAAACTGGGTAGCTGAGGAGAGCACATAGTGGCGCTTCCATACCTTGTCTCCGACTTGGTAGGTGTGCTCTCTAGCTCGCTTATTATATTCAGCTTCGTATCTGTTAGCTGCGCTATTGAGGTGGCTTTTCACTGAGTCATGGAGCCGGGACAGATTTCGAACTTTTTGTTCCCTTTGCGTGGATGTCTGAGGTGCCATGACAATGGGACCTTCAAGACTTTCCTGCAACAGATTGGGCTCTCAAAGCTGGTACCCTAAATTGAAAAAAGCTGGAGTGATCCGGGTGGCGGAATGCACTGACGTGTTTTTAGCATATTGAAACCCGTCTATTACTGCATCCCAAGCTCTGGGGTCGTCTTCTATAAAGGACATGAGCATTCCTTTTATGACTTGATTAGAGCCTTGGTGGGATTTGCTTGGGTCCAATAAGTTGGAATAGTAAACTGAGTTGAACCGATTTCAGACAGAAATCCGCGCATGGCTTTATTAACAAATTCTGCTCCATTATCAGTCAACACAACTCTATGGGACTCCCCACCGATAAATCAATCGGAATCTCAGTGTAGCTATTATGGTTTTTGCGTTCGCTTTTCTCAAAGGAACAACCTCGACCCATATTGTGAACAGGTATTGCAAAACCAGAATGTAACAATGTCCTAACAAGCTCGGAGGATAAGGTCCCATAACGTCAGCCGAGACTATTTACCATGGTTGATCGTATTCACGGCGACCTAGCAGTTCGGGTGGCTTTGTTCTAGGCACCTTACAGGGTTGACAAATTAAACATGTCCGAACATATTTCGCGGTACCTGAGTAAAACCCAGGCTAATAGTACGAACGAGACAATCGACGAAAAGTTTTATCAGTACCCAGATATCCGGCGGTGGGCACTTCGTAAGCTTAACGTAATGCAGACTGGCGCGACTCGAAAGGGAGGACTCATTTCCAGGCGTAAAAATCGGGGATCAAAGGGTCAATGAGTTGATCGCTAGAATGGAAATAAAAATGTCCATTTTCTATTTTTTAATCGGGACAAAGGTAAAGGTACGTTTTCACGGGCAACAAACTGTTGACAAACGTTGATCTACGGTTAACTTCATCATGCTTTGCTGATCGTTACTCGCGGTTGCCAATTGTTGCTACTCGTTGACGGCCATATTTGCAACGAATGAATGCAAAGATTCATGTTATTCAAAACACGATTAGCAAAATTTTTGTAAAAGATATATATATTTTATTTTATAATTATTATATGTTGTAACGCGCCAGCGGCTGACGCAACGAAAAACGCCGACAACCATTGGTTACTGGCGTCTAATGCGGGATAAGCGGGAAAAATATTGGGCGCCAGATCACCCGAGTGATCACGGGAACGGGATCGGGCGAAACGACAGGCGGAAATAAAAAAACAACAACTTTATCTAAACTTAACTTTACTTTATTTACTCCCAAATAAACCTTAAGAACTACTATTTACACAGATGCTGCCTTGATTGATGAGCAATTGATTTCCATCAATTGCTAGTACGCAATGAGGAAAATTCCATTTTTTCGTGAAATCATCAGACATTTCTTTCCAATCGTTTGTTGTTGGTAATGTTAATAAAATTGGCTCAAGAACTGTCTCCAAGGCCTCACATGTTTCAGAGATTATATTTGGTATTGTTTTATTACCAACTAAAAAGGTATTTGATAATGAAGAAAATAAATCTCCACTTGCTAAAAACTTGTTAACAACAAAGTTTAATTTATTTTGTTCCTTTTATAAACATGGTAAAAATGACATATTTTTGTGTAAACTTCATTATTTTTTATAAGTAAAATTTTAATAATCGTTGCACTAATTAGATACATAATTAAAGCTTATCCGAACAATATTTACATTTAAAATAATGACTTAATTTATGTACAAATTTAATGAATCATTATAATTTCTTATTTACCGTAAAGTTATTAATAAACGCAGTTCAGGATTGATCGGTTCTCTAAAAAAATAATTTTTCTCTATCAATGGACCAATATGAAACAATTATTTTTCAAACTGAGTTACTTTTAATCTGCAGAACGTTTTTAACCTCAAATCATCCAATTTCTATACGGGAAATGTTGCATAATAAAAACCGTGATCCTTCCTCATTTTATATATGGGATGAACGGCATACTTCTTACGAGTATACTGACGTTTATCGTCATCTTCCGATAATAAAATTACACAAGCAAAAGAAATGTTTTCCTTCTTATTGCTCGACATATTCATGTAAATGACTAAACAGAAAATCACCATTATATTAAAATATAATTTTGCTTTAATACTATTATATCATACATAATCAATACTTACTGTACTTTGATTTTTTAGGGGGGATTAGCGCTAATTAAATTCAACTTCATCAATGTGATAAAATAGCTAAAACAAACAAAAAATTTGCCGCATTTAAAACTTTTACTAAAATTAATTTCCAACTAAAGAAATACATAAGGCTATGTAAAGGAGGAATTGTTAATAAATTAATTAATTGGAGTAAAAGTGTCTCAATGTTTAGCTGCGTGCGAGGGACTTATTTTGTAGCAAACAAATAGAAACTAATTTTTGGCAAAATAAACTTTATACTTTGTTATTAACAATTTTTTCATAACAAATTAGGGCGGTAGGCTAATCAATTAATAGACAAATTAATCTTTATTCCGGTTTACGCCGCTAAAGTTGCACACATAAATTTAAAATTTTTGTATCTAGAATAAAATCATTTAGCCACGAAATAAGTTTATTGAAACCAATTTAATTTCAGAATAAGTTCAAAATTTGCTTCAGCTTTCAAAATAAAATGCAGCTCGAAGTCACGCGCGTCAATTTGAACGGATCAAAATATAGCTCGTCATTCAAAACTCGTAACTGTCAATTTGAAAATTGTGTTTCGAAACAGAACAAATGATACGCGATTGGATACTGGCAGGATCGCCAATTGTTACACGGTTACAACGGTGACACTAGGGTACTCATGAAGACCAGAAAATATTAGTAACAATCAATAGTTATAAACAATTAATTATATCAAATAAAACAAATACACTTTGTTTTCTTAACGAAAATTTCACAAGTAATCGTTTCCAATCATTCATTTTGTTCAGCAGGTATTATTTAAAAAAATAAAAAGTGCCGCATATCTATTGGATAATGAAATCTGGAGGGGATGAATTTCAACGCATTGAAGCTCGCGGGCATATAAGTGCGAGCTTATACAGCTAGTCAATAGTTACCGAGAGCCCGAAAAGGTAAGACGACTGAATAGTCCCTTGCTTTCTTGAACGAAAAAATTGGGCACAAGCTGAGTCCTTCGGTGATGCAGCTGAAAAGTCTGCGTAAAGCATCGAATAGTTATCCGGCGGCTTGAAAATCTCCGATACTATTGCTTAATCGAGTTCTGTCGTGATTACTTGGACGCAGCAGTCCAGGTAATATGGCCCTATGTAGCGGCTGAAAAACCCGGATAGAGCTAGGACGAGCTACTGACACTTAAGTGGTCATTAGATGTCACTTCCCCGACAGAAATACATAGCGGCTGAAAAGTCCAGGTTTCGTCTGCCCGGGAAGTCGAACAGACGAAATCTATTTGGTCGAACAGTAGCAGGAATGACTCAGTGAGCCAAGTGTGCGATTCAAAGGGCGTGGCTGAAAATGCCGCCAAGAATCAACAAGAGACGATCCTGGACAGTGAGGGTCCGTACGACACGATAAAGCCAAAACACGAGCTCAAAGGAAAAGAATTCTTAAGACTTTCTGTTTTTGAAAGTGAATTTATTTTTTTTATTTTTATCACATTTTATTCTATTGTATGTCCCTTTTGTTTTTTTTCTTCTTTCGTTTATTAATTACTAATAGGATATTGAAATCGCCTGTTACCGACAGTGAATAATGACTGTTTGGGTAATGGCAGGTCCGACGTCTAAACTACTTCAAATATAACTGAGATGAAGTTTATTAAATTCAAAAAATAGAGCGAAAGTTACAAGATAAAAAATGAAACCAAATATGTTGTCACTTTGAGATCATACTACTTGTGATCAAACTAAAACAAGGATATCAGTGTGAGCAAATAGAAAGAACGATTGCAAGAACTACACTACAAGAATAACCTGTAGAGAATTAGAGAAACGTATAACATAGGTTCGTATGGTATTATTGAAAGACTTTTTATATATGCAAAACAAATAATGTTACCCCCTCCACACATCAAATTTGAATTAGTAAAAAATTTCATTGAACTTACGCTGGATAGGGAACTGAATACGGGTTAATAGATATTTCGTGGATACGAACGTGAGTCCAAAAATTATTTCTTGTCATTATGAAACACCGGATAGCAATAACATGATCGAGTATAATTAACACTCTCGTGGTCCTCTCGTCCCCCTCTACCACGCGACGAGAGAGAGAGCGCTATTGCAGTATCCTCCTAATACAGGGCCGTATATAGTGGGTTGCGTAAAATAATGTATATTGAACGTGATTAAATTTTTACAAAATTCTTAATAAAAATAAGTAATAATAAAAATAAAGAATTCCAAAGAAATATTAAGTATTAACAACTGAATAAAAATCAATTTACTTTTGAATATAAAAATTTCAATAAATCTCATTACAGTTTAGCGATAAATAATTTATTAATCAACATACAAATAATTATTGTTTCTAAAAACGTGAATATGAAATGAAACAGTTTTTTAATTAACATTTAACATAAATAT
>JABFQD010003777.1:0-12686 GCA_022817045.1 Psix sp. ZL-2020 | reverse complement strand
AAATAAAGTATTTGAGAAAAAAATGATTTAAGATTCTTCAATAGGTTTTGAATAAATTCGTTCTATATATTTTATGAATACATTTTACAGGATCTCGATGTCTTATTATTACATATGCGTGGAAAAGTCTTTATATACAAATTAAATTATAATATGAAATACCATTAATATACTAAAATGTATTAATCATTTTATAACATCTAACAAATTTTGTTCTTATAACGTTTTTCTTTTAAATTTATAAAAATTCAAGTTGATATTTTAAAAATATATGTGTAGTACCGCATGTTTATGAAACACCATACGTGTATATGTCACACTAATTTTTTTTAATTGTAACCTTTTTCTAAACTATTACGTTAGTACTTTTAGTAAAATTTTTCTCAAATTTGTATAATATATAAATATATAATATATCTTTTAGAAAAATTATCAGTCCAAGTTCCTCCATTACTGTTACGGTATTTTATAACCATCATTTTATAGAAAGATATAAAGCGTATAAAGTCGAACTTTTTTTTAATTATAATCACGCAAATAATCAACTATGATTTCGGCGGCGATAGTAGTGTCAATAAAAATAATACAAGTCCTCAATAATATTATATTTACGATATTTATTCAAAATAAAAAAAAATGGAAAAGATCAGATATATATATATACATATATTCATAAAATATGCTTTTATGTTATTATCCCCTTAATTTTGTTGATACTGCTTCTGAAAAACATTTTAATCATAAAATGTATTGATCAACAGAAGATGTTTTCTGTAAGAATATTCGATTTAACTTTCCACGGTTGAAAACTGTCAAAAGTTTTAATAACTTATATTGTTCCAAACCTTAATAAGGAAAATTGTTACGTTTCAAAAGTACGATTTTGAAATTATTATAAATAACTGCAAGAAAATCCCCCATAAGGACTAATAAATCTTTATTAAATCCCTTCAAACTTTATAAAATTGTTGTCGCGCGTATAAATAATTTCAATCGTTTGAACTATTTTAAAGAGAAATAAATGCCTAGATTAAACTTACTAAAAACTAGTCTGGTAAAAATAAAAAATCTGAGCTGTATAAATGTTTATTAACACTGTGCAAAGAATAATTATTGAAATATAGCATGGAGTTAAACCACGCCCTTGTCTCCATGAACAGCCAATCTGTGCTGTCGTCTCGTGTCGCCTCGCATTGGAGACAAGGAACGACACTCCGACCAGACGGAGACAGATGCTCGGTCAAACGAAGAGAGGCAATGTCCGCGCGAAGCTGTTCCTCGTATTCTCTGTGCCCCCATGGAAACGCGACAGTTTGCCCCACCTCTTTGTCCCCGTAAGCTCACAAACAGAGAATCGTAGGCGGACCATACAAAATATATCTTCCGAAAATATGGCAGAAATAAAGCATTGCAAAACATATTTATAGTTAATAGAATATCAACAAAAGCAAAAAGTTTATATACAACATTAAATAAAATTTAAATCGAATGATATATTTATTGAATATGGTAAAAAGTATAATCACGAAAAATATGAGTGTTGTTAAATCATTAGAAAATGAATTTGTTTTTAAGATCACTATTACATTGTGAGCTAAATGTATGTAATAGAAAAATGTTGACAGCAGATTGTAACTCAAGCGAATGAATCGATTTCTTCCAGAGTTAATTGATGGAAGCACTGATCACGTAAATTTAATAACATATTTCGTTGATGAGTTACATGAATAAACTATCTATTATAACTTGTCAAGAATCAATTTTCTATCAAACAATTTCTGTTTATCACTTTCACCGACGTGAGATCATTCTAGGTTATAAGTTTTACGTATGTAGACCAAATCTCATCGTATTAATTTCAAATTACAGAGCATCACCATAAGATTTATTACAAACGCGTGCATCAATCCGGACGTGCGAGCTTACATGAAATTTACAGCGGTAGATAAAAAAATAATTTTCAATGAGGATTTATCACCATCATATCAGTACAAATTGATTCGCACATTAACGAAAATCCATAAAGCCGATGTTGTATTTATAATACAATATAGATTTACATATATACCTGTACAAAAGTAATATACAAATCACAAATCTATATTTATAAATAATCAAGCTCTGTAAAAATATAAAATTTGCAAAAGCTGACTTCATAATTTTAGACCATCCGAATAAATCGAAGGTTTTTAGATGAAGTTCTCTGCAAATGATATTCTTCCAGTTAATTAGATAAAAAAACTTGTTTATTATGTTTAATATATAATATCTCAGATGACAACAAAAAACTGTCAAGAGAACATTCATACAGCTGAAAAATGTGATAGAAAAAATAGGAAACACGATGAGACGAGAGGCGGAAAATCTTTCATGAAGCAAAATCTTCTCCGACGAAGGAGAGGAGAACATTGGTCGTGATTTACGACTCTCGTAAAAAATATCGTACTTCCGGGAGCAACGGGGGCAGAAGAGCCGAGCTGCAGACGAGGTACGGAGAAAGGAAAAGAAAGCCCCACCCCAGGACGCAAAGGGCGGAAACCTTGCAAAATGTCATGCGGGACAGGTAAGGTTGGTTCGTGGTGTATGTGACACGCGCAGCGAGAGTGACACGACTCAAAAGGGGCAGGTCCTGTATCAGGTGACAAACAGGGCGACAATAATCCCCGGATTGTCATCTGGATTGACGAATCAGAGACCCAGGTGTCCCGCAGGAGGACAGAGCGCAAGCGCCTTTTCCTCAGCTGGACACACGCGGCGACACATCGATCCACGGTTCTACAACCTCAACCTCCGTCTCTGCCTCCGGCGGCCTCCAGCTCAACTCGGTGCTTCCTCCGCCCCCGCCGCTCCCACCCTCTCTGCCACTGCATCGTCGTCTCCTTTTCTTGATTAAACAGCGCCCCCAAACTACCTCCCGAGCACTATCTGCTGCTGCAGTCGACGTCACGCAACGCAGCATAAAAAACCATAAGATCTGCGCGGCTGTCCTTTTCAGCCCAGCGAGTTTTTAGCTTCAAAAATAGTACAGAATTCAACACGAGATGATGTTTTTTGGCATTTTAAAAGGCGTAAATATGGTCTTCCTTGGATGGCACTGCTTTGTGGTTTTTAAATAAACGAGAACCGCTTCTGTTAAACTTTTTTGAAAAATAATACTTTCTGTTTGCGCTGATGTTCGTTTAATGGATAATGCTCTTATATTTTACACTCCACATTTTAACAAGCGCAATGAAATGTGTATTGTTTGAACAACTTTTTATCTACTAAATGAATATACTTTTTGTAATAAATTAGATGAATTCATTTATTTTGGGATAGTTAAGCTCGTTAATTAGATCTTTTAACATTTTAAATAATCCTCACTGAGGACTTTCATAAAGAGAAAGAGTCTTTTTAAAAAAACCTTTTCCTTATACAGCCCTTCTAAATTTCAATGAAAAAATGTTCTTTTAAAATATGTATACGTGAAATAAAATTCATACATTTTTATATTCAAGAAAGAAAAGTTTTTAATGCAAGGATCCAGTATATTACATTTGACAATGCAATTCAAATGACATCTCTATAGATTCCAAGATTCCAGGGATGATGGTAGCTTTTCTTGAACATTTTGATATGTGTAATATACAGTCAATACGGAAGAATTTTTGACCTGTGAATCAAAAAATATGAACATGTTACTTATAGATAGAAAAGAACTTAAGTGTCAGTCGACATACTTACTCACATCCCTTGGACGACGGGGGTGATATATTATCGCAAAACTACCCACCCGTTCACATTTGTCTGCGGATGCTGCCACTTCAAACAACCCCCACTCGTCTTTATTCGGAGAAAGATCCATCTCCATAATGGCCCCCACGCCTCCAGAATCTTCCCACATGCTCTGTCTGCATTATATAGTTAGTCTTGTTGAAAACTTGAACATGCGCGTAAAATGCATATGTTCCCTTTTATCTATTTATCCAATTATTTAGTTTACTCGCTCGAGAATGCCCTTATATGAACGAAATTTCACGAACGCCTTCCGCGGGCTTTTTCTGTAAACAAAATCGTCATAATTACTCACTAGCATATATCTTATTAGATAGACAAAATGAAGTTTACATTTGATTATTATATTATGCGTATATATAAAACGTGAATTAAAAACCATTTTCGTGTTCAGATGAAGTTAAGATAACAGACAGTTTAAAGTAATTCAAATTACCGATTACAGCTTTGTAAAACGATCGTGAAAAAATATGAATTACTTTTTATTATTAGAGAAATTTTATAAATTAAAGCAGTGATTCTTACCTGAAATTAAAAAATTACCATTTAGATGATATAGAAAAACACAGCTAACCATTTCAAGAGTCCTTACTTTCTGAACCATGTTCTTCTAATATTAAATCACCCTATAGCGTGCAGAATGGACGTTTCCGTGCATTTATATCTGCAAATCCTTGGTGAGGCACGCCAAATGTGTCTTTGGCGACCTCACGATCAAATCTCTCTTCACAATGTAATTTTGGAGCATATATTGGCCGAAATTCTCTAATCTTTTAAGCAATATGTTCTCACGCCATTTTCCAGTTTTCGTGTTTTATTTTTCTATCATGATAATGATTCGTATCGTCGCGAACAGAAGACACACTCTTGACACCTACGTGCTTTCAAACGCCAAATAATATGCTTATATATCAGTAAAAAAAATAAGACCATATAATTGGCCTAATCGCGTGCAAACATCTTCGATTAGTCAGTCCAATAATCGTTCGAGCAATTATGTCTAATGATACTGACTCTTTCACAAATGTTTGTATACTATTTTTAAATAAATCTAATTTAAATATGCGCACGTTTTCAATTTTTAGTATTAGTGATGATTTGCTCCTTACAAAATAGAAATATATATTTAAATTTGTTGGACTATGTAATAAATGTATAATATTTCCATTAAAAAAACTATATATTTTAAATTATAATTTAATTAAAACTAATTTTTTAATGCAAAAATTGATCAAGAGTAATTATAAAATAATCATAAAAACGAAGTATTAATATCAAGAGTGTAAATTCAAAATGAATCAGTGAAAAAATGAAAATTTAGGAGAACGTTGATGCGATGCATCTGCTGTGGTGAGCTTTCCACGACCAGGATATGCATGGTGTACATATTGGCTTAAAACAGAGATTTATGGAAGCGCCTGTAACAGGCAACTTTTTCCACGCGCCACCACCAATGGTCCGCGGGTGGCAAATTAGCATAAGATCTGCCACCTGCAGCCACCGAATATTTTGTGCACAAATTTTCCTGACTTTGACAAATGCAAAACTGCCGCGCAGAAAATATATGTTAATAATGAGCACTTACTGCATTGATTAAGACATTTAAATGTTACTCAGTGCACATCCCTGCTTATGCATATAACATAACATAAATACAAATCTTTGGCCACAGATTATTTACCTCGACATGAATTTCTAACGGATTTCTGATATTATATAATCAAATTTACTATACATGTTATAATATAGCATCAAATTTAGTTATATAAATTGGTAACATTTAAAAGAAAAAAAAAGAAAGCACACGTCAAATCATCTGATTTGGAATTACATAGAAGCGTAATTACGATCCAATACAGATATACATTTTTAATTCGTATGAAATTCTAGTTATACGCAACAGAGCAATTTGCCGTGGGCATAGTGTGGATTTCCTAACGTCAAGTTGCGACTTTTGCATTCATTTACATCAAACGC
Organism: Psix sp. ZL-2020; assembly: GCA_022817045.1. NCBI lineage: Eukaryota > Metazoa > Arthropoda > Insecta > Hymenoptera > Scelionidae > Psix > Psix sp. ZL-2020. The sequence continues at coordinate 6,935 of JABFQD010003777.1, read as the reverse complement.
TACACGGCCGACGTAGCGAAGCATCTGCGCGAACAATGCTGTAAGAGATATAAAATTCCTTAATTAAAAAGACTGGAGGGCGGTTAAGTTAACGATCAGAAGAAAAGGCACACGTTACACGAATATGATTATAATTCGTGGCGAGACACTAGGCTATCTACGTAGTAACTGTAGTGGCAGTTAGGATAGAGAAAGAGCGTAGCCGACCAGAGGCCGCTGGCCGCCCGAGGCCATTTCACGGTGTCATTTCCGTAGTGGAGCTCTCGCAATGGCCGTCGGCGAGTTGGTTGTGGCTCAAATAGCCAACCGGTCTAATACATACGTAAAAGCTTCGCGGCTGAATTTACGCAACATTTCAACGGGTGCAATGAACGGCGGACGATACACGCCGAGAGATAGATGATATCCCACGTAGCTCGCGGATAGCCGCACGCTCGAATGGTCAGGCCAACTGGACGCGCGAGGGTTCAGCTACATCACGTGCATTTCGGCCTCGGCGTAATTGACCGTAAAGCCTGGGTAATACGTCGATTATGCCAACGGACTGCGGCGTGCCGTTGCTACCGACACCGCACGCATCAATCCTATACCGTCCGAGAGTATTCAATTAAGTATAACCCACTACCGACCGACGACCGAGGCCGTCTCCATCAGGCTTCATCAAAAGGACACAACGCCTGATCGACTCATCTATCAGCCATCTGCTTTATTGTCGGAGCCAACCCATTAGCCGACAATCATACTCGTTTGCTGCCATATTTCCTTGTCGTGCGTGCATCCATGCATCCCTTTACATCCCTGCAGCAGCTTTAAGTACTCACCAGCTCTTCGCCTGGTAGTCAGAATCCGACTAAATGACAGAGTTGGATGAGATTCAATGCTGAAATAAATAACCAAACATCATGTACAAAAAGAGTGATAGATGAAAGAATGGAAGGGAGGTTCTAGGTTTGCTCGAGCAATTGTATGCTGATACTTATCAATCATTGCTTATATGAATTTGATGGAGCCTGATTACGAAATCATTTAGACATTTTGTAGAAGGTTATGTTACAAGTTGCTTTTATGAATGAAAAAAATATGCAACAGTGCTAATATATTTATACTTATTTCTCATTTCTATTTCAATTTTTACTATATATATATGGGTAGGTGTCTAGAAATTACTAATTCTGGAACTCATATGAATAAATCTCAAATTGATCATATATGCTATTAAACATGATTAAGGAATTTGCCATTTATGGAATTAGACACCCGTCCATATATATATACTGTACAACAAAAATGAAATTAACTATTCCCGTTTATTTAGAGTACACTTGTTGCACATATACTATTTCAACAATATAAGTGTAAAGAAAACCACATTTTCTTATCTGTAAAATGGAAGTGAAGCAGCGCTGATTTTTAAGGTAGGGTAAACTCAAAGAAAATATATATACCTATACTTTCCAATGCCAATGTCAGACACTCCAAGAAATAGCTGCTAATATTTTATAAATAAATTAATCTAATGTTTGTACTTATCTATAAATCTTTTCGTCACACATATTGAAGCAATTTGTATCGAATATAATTTTTATTTATCACTACTTTAACAATAATTTTATTTATGTTCTAAATTACTTATTGATATATTTTGTAATTAATAACAATAAAAATAACAAAAATAAAATACATATTAAGTATATAATGCGAAAACAGTAATATAAAAGTAGATTGTAGTTGAATATACACTAGATGTTGATTTGGTACCTCTTCTTTTAATTTTTACAATGTGAATAAATTAATAGTTCAAAACATCTTCATTATTTTAAAATTAATTTTCTAATTTTATAATTATTACATTTTACACAAAAATCTAATCTAACTGTATTTTGGGATCAGCATTTTGCTGCTAGAAATTAATATTTTCCAACTTTTCAAGATGATTCGAATGCAAGTAATTTCAAGTTTATAGGTTCGGGGAATTGTCCTACTCTTTTGCTGTTACTGAAGAATCTTGTATTCTATACAAGACATTAAACACGTTCGCCCACGTTTTAATTTGAAATCAATAAAATTTGTTTCTTTAATTTATTAAATTCTTACATTCATTTTCAAAATTTTAATTAATAATTCGACTTTAACTAATAATTCAACCTCTAAAGTATTAAACCTTTTTCATGTAGTTACAGTGAAAAATAATTTTATTGTAATACAAATATAAGATAAACTAAAGCAATAACAAACAATGAAATAAAAACGTGCAAAATGAAAAATTCAGCTTTGTTTAAATTGAATTGGTTTTCTCATGCTCTAATTATAATAAAAAAAGAATCAACATTTCTAAAAACAAACAAAAAAATTGCGAAAAGTAACAGAAATGATTTTTTTCCAAACTTACTTAGGCTTTTAAAGCGTTTTCATATTCATATAAATATTGTATCTATTTGTATTCAAACTAAACAGAATAAATAAGAATAATATTTCTTTTGAAATAATCAAGAATTATATATATAAATGATTAAAAGGAAAAAGATTTTGACAGCTGTACTATCTATACTACCAAAACTTAAATACGCCGAAGGGCTTGCAACTTCGACCAGTCAACTCAGCTCGAATTTTAGATCTCTTGTAATTCACAAAGACTGTCCAAAATACTACAGTTAAGATAGGTTCCAATTTACAAAAGAGCGTTTTGTAGGAAAATGAATAGAAAGCAAATTCAGAAAAGCTGCATTGATCATCTATAAACTGTAGACTAATTATTCATTTCCATCTTCGATATACGTTCATGTATATATACACATCCATGCAATAACCTATACCAACCTTTAAAGACATATATCATTACAAAATAAGTCATATCAATAAAATCATATAAATAGTTATATATATGTCTCTTATTATTTATAACTCTTTAGAGTGAAAAAGCTGAGGCATTGGCCGAAAAGCTTTCTGTCTCTATGCACTAACTAGGATTCATCTTTTCAGACATAGTCGTATATAGGTATTAGACATAGCTATATAGGTATACATATATATTAATGAAAGACTTTTCGCTCTGCCTCCCGGTAAGTTCGATCAACCTCTTTTCCTTTGCACGCCGGATCAGTCGACTCTTGGACCATCGACGGAGAGAGGTTTCACAAAAGATAGATGCCTCCCACCTTCGTTATCCAACAGTCGTAGATGTCGAGAGGAAAGGATGAAGGTGGAGGAGGCGGTGGAATGAGAAGAGACGAAGAGAAAGAGAGCGAGAGGGCGATAGCGAGGGCAAGAGGTGGGTCTCCACCCTGACGAAGGAATCTGGAGGGAGGACATTGTTGGGTCACGAGAAAGAGGAAGTGGCAGCAGGGGGTGAAGGGGACGGGGACGCATGAGTGAGTGAGACAGAGCAACGCGGCGTCGCCTCGACAACGGAAGGGGTAAAGAGGAGAGGAAGACCGAGAAAGAGAGCAACAGCGAGAGTGAGATTTCTGGACTCTACGTAGGAGACGTTCAATACCGTGGCTGCGACGTCGAGCCAACGCCATTGGCTACCATTTTCTCTCTACCTGTCTCCCGCTGCATGTGAATCCACTGCAACACTCAGTACCACTTCGGGTGGAGTGCACCTTACCTGTATTCTTTTTTTACAGCAGATCCACACTCCCTCGCCAACTTCTACGTGTCCAACAATCACATATGCTTTTACGATTGCATTATTTTGTTCGCCAAACATAGTCCGAGGGTTGATCTACCAGACAACCATTTTCCTTTTATTTACTTAGCCAGGATGTTACCTTAAAAATTGAGAATATACGAAATTTAATTATAGTAGACACTGTTACAAGAAATTGACGTCAGTCAACCAATATTCAATTACTTTTACGTTATTTTGAAGAAAAACGATTAAAATTACGTTAACATTCCATAAAATAAAGTATGTTACGGAATTTATTACAAAACATTTTTCAAAAAGAGAACAACAAAGAAAAATGTTTTGAATTATGTTAGTAATCCATATTTATATAATTAAAAAAAAACGTTAGTATAACTATTACCATATATAATACAATCTAGAAATTTTGAATCAGCGATCAGATCTGCAGAATATCATTAATCTTCGAAGGATAGAAGTTTCAGCATCAAATAATATATTTCATGGAAAACGTGTAAATTTTATTACTAGTAATTTTATATTAAAAAAGAATAAAAACACACTTTATCGAAAGACAAATTATATAATTTAAAAAAAAGTTCACATTATTAAATTGAAAAATCGTTTCTACTCTTTAAAAAATTAAACACATATTTGAAGAATTATAACAATGATACGCATCAGAACGATAAAATAAGATACCATTTTGTACCCTCCAAGTAAATTGTTGGTCAATTTTTGCGATTGCTAATAGCTTGGGCCCAATTCTGACGGGTAATTCGATAATTGCAACAATCTTCGAGGGCGAGTTTCATGATTTGGGCCATATGCCCAAACTTAGCTATCCCTCGGGCGCCGCGTCCAAAACTTATGTCCACCATAAAATTTTCTTTGTAACCATTTATTGCCGCTTCAACAAGGTAAGAAGACTTGAGCAAATTCCCCGGATTAATTCGCTGTCAAAAATAAATTAGCTTAAACGACATAACTCAGAACTGAATTGCAATGTTTTCTTGACGTTTTTTACAGATATACACCTGGAACATTTGAAATTATATAATTGTTGATAATTTATAATTTAAACCAAAAGTATTTTTTATATATAATTTTTACAGATTTTTTATGTTTTTCATAACCAAATATGAAATTATATTAAACAAAATTTACTATGAAAAAAACTAATTAATTGATTTATGAAAGAAAACGAGTTAATTTGAAATGAAAAATATTTTGAATGATATAAAATAAAAAAAATTGTTATCAAACACTAACATAATAAAAAATGTCAAAATGTATATTCTTTACAAAAATGAGCATAAAACAACACTAACATTTATATCTATTTTCATAAAAATATATTTCTTTTTCTTCTTTTCTTACAGAAATAACGTTGCCGATGGTATTGTTCATTACATAATAACATACACATAAAATATATCTAATGAGTGGACTATGTTAAAAAAGTTTTATGACAAATAATTTATTGGTCGAATGAATCACTTAAAGCATGTTGATGTCGGAAATTTTATTATTATGTTTTTGGGAGTCATAAAAATTTAGTCCAATGTATCACTTGAGCGCTAAAAAAACTATGAATAAAAAATCAAGGAGCATTCGTATATATTCAACATTAAAACCAAATACAAAAAATTGTACCTCGTCTTGCAAAATATCATTACAAATAAAAGTTTGAACTATTAGTTAACTTGTCCTAAGATACGGGCGCTCGTTTCTAATGATTTATTATCAAATCCTACTTATCGTAAAAAATACATATAAATAATAAAAACGATACATGTGTGCGTTCGCCGGAATAAAGGCACTTTGATAAAACAGTAAGGCACCTCAAAACGAGCGCTTACTATCAAAGTAAGTATAAAAAAGGGAAAAAAATAAAGAAAAAAGTGCATCGCTCTCTGATCTATTCCATAGGAACACTTTTATCTCTGGAACTGTCAGCACTTTTATCAGTAGCGACTTCCTTTTTTTTCGAACTTTTATCATCTAGCGATTGGCCGGCGCATTTCTTGTCGTCTTCATCGAGGTTGATAATCATGATATCTTCATCGTCGTTCTTGGCTGCCGCGGAGACAAATTTGTCCAGCAGACTAACTCGTGGTGATTTGGGCAGTTGTTCTCCCCGAGGCAACGAGATCAATGTCACTCTCTTCGGCGGCCTCTGTTGCTGTGGCATCGATTTCATCTCTTTGAGCTGTTTCTTCATCTCCTCCTGCGTGATCTTCTTAGCAAATTGCGTGATCAGAGGCAGACTCTTCTTCTCCTCCTTTTCCGGCTTCTCCTCCTTATCAGCGACTTCAACTCTTCGTTTCGGGGTTAAGATATATGACCACTTGTTCGGAAACTCTAGCTTCTCCTCGCCTAAGTATTGCTTGCGAATATTCTCCGAGACATACCAACACATCTTTTGGTGCATCGGACCTTCATCTGGACATAGCATCCAGTTCGCAATGTCACGTATCTTGAAGAAAAAACTGCGCTTAGAAATCTTCTGTTCGCTGTTCTTGTGTCGGTTCCAATACTCCACAAACTCTTTTGAAAGATCTTTGCGATTGTTCATGTTGCCATGCACTAGTCGGATCATGTCTGGCATCGCCTCCTCAGGTATGCTCTTCTTCTTCGCACCACGGGTCAACTTATCTTCACTGTTTGGCATGGACGTTGTGACCCATTCGCCTCCATTTCGATTATCCATGTCTGCAGTCGAGTTAATTGTTATTGGCGTCTCGTAAACCCAGGCCTGTCGAGCCGATAACAGCTGGATCGCATGGGCTGACGCTGCAATGATTGTTACGAATCGAATTACTTTTTGCACAATTACAGATCGCTGTGCCGCTCGCAACATTGCCAACTACTATCTCAGTTTAGTTTTTGTTCATTTGATCGTTTGATTTATATTATTTCTCAAAATAATTTGATTTTAATTTTTTATTTGTATTATAGCAAACATAAGACAAATTTTAAAAATTGTCAAATACAGATTAAAAAAAGAATTAGAATAATATTAATTATTTTAATTAATATAATAATTAAATAATCATGTATATTTAACCTTTTTATTCTGTTTGAAATAATTTTATTTCATTAATTTATAAAAAATAAATTTTTTATTTTTTATTTTAGCTGACAAAATATAAATTGTGTTCATCGAATTTAAAATGCAAGAGACCATGGAATATTTAATAATTATTTGCAATGTGATCATGTAATATTTAAATAAATTCAAAGTCATAATGAAACAACAGAAATTTATGTTATAAATACATGTTAAATTAATTTTTTTATTAAC
>JABFQD010003776.1:0-12686 GCA_022817045.1 Psix sp. ZL-2020 | reverse complement strand
CGGGCATATCTCTCTTCTTTCATGTATGAATTATACCGTAAGTTTTACAATTAATTGCACTAATTAAAAATAATTTGGATTATAATATTTTTTTATAAATTCAGGTCTAGTTTTTACACCGGTCAAGTTCAAAAAATCTAACTCTAAAAGAATCTTATATCTGTAGTTTGTTTTGGTACTAAAAAATTTATATGTATAATGACATTTGAAATAATTTTTAATGTTGCTTGAAATGGATTGTGTTCTTTTACTTCTTTGAAATTATGTAAAATTATGTAAAATGGAGTTAACTGGAGACTAGGTACTTCAATTGTTGTTAGAAGGTATTCAAAAACTAAGAAAATAAGCAATGTTTCTATTACAGAATGTTACAGGTCCATCAGTCTTCTAATATTAAGTAACATATTTTCATAATCATTTGTCTATTTAGAATATACAGATAAATGAAGTATTAAGTCAACTTTGATGTTAATTTTCTTACTTCTAATGGACTATATAATGATATTGAATCTGTTTATTGATAGAATTTAATTTATATCGTTATTAAAACAATTAATGAAAGTTATTTGAACATGAAAAAATGACTGATTTGGCGCATCGCAGAAGAAAAACTCTGTAACGAAAACATTCATGCTCCGGCGAATAATTGTTTGCGTAAAAAAATATGTATAATAAATTTTACTGAATATATTAATTGTCGTTATAAGTTATTATAAAGACATTTTCTATGGCACCTTTTTTTAACAATGAAAAATGAGCAAGTAGAATAATAGCTAATTCAAATAATTTGTATTTAATTTAAGTTATTATTTGGTTATTTAATCCAAATTGAAAGTATATTTGGATTTAAATAAAAACAATGATAATAATCACTTGATTTGATTGCTGACTCAAGTTGTTTTCTATTAAGCTACATAATTTCATATGAAACATATACAAAATAACAACTCATTATATTTATACATCCGAGAATATAACACATAAACAAAACAAAAATGAAATAAAGAATAAAGATTAAACAATATTTATTATATAATTTCACAATATGATCATATAAAGTTCATTTAAATAAGCAGTATATTATGCAACAAGGAATATAAATGTATCAATACTCCCAGGGTGAAGTAGCTGAAGATTTGTTAACGAAGGGCTGCCGAAGGCAATTCGAATTGTAAATCTGTCATCTTTACTCATGGGATAGATCGCTTGTCTTCCATGCAACATAGGATACTTTTCGAGATAAATGAATATAATCTGTCGTTCAGGAACGACTTATGTTCAGATTCCGTTTATGCGCATGTGTTACAAAAATATTATATTTGTCGTATATTTATTACTTCTCTATGAAAAAAGTAAATAAGTCTTCCTTTAGAGAAAATATACTGTTGAGGAAAATAAAATGCGTGTTTTACTCCCTCGCGAAGTAGAATCTTGAGAATATCTTCGGATTACTGCACCTGAAATTTAAATATTAAGAATAACTGTGTATGCATTCGATTAAATATCAATTCAATGTAGATTTCGTTGTTTGATTGTTGTTTTTTCAGTTGACCTTGTTACAAAATGAGATTAAATCTGGCCAATTAATAGATTCGTTTTTAATTCAGGAATATCGCGTTTACCATGTTACAACTCTATCCGTCTTTATTTTACCGATAATTATCGAAATATTTATGGTTTTTAATTAATACTAAGTCAAAATTCTCGTCATAATTCATTTATCATAATCAAAAGGAAAAAAAATTAATGAAAAGTAATAAATATGTTCTAATAATATTTATTCAAAGATTAGAGTTTAATTTTATAAATAAATGAACAAAAATTTCATGGAATAAAGTAAAACAAGTCACATGGTATTTCCTTGAGATCGGAATTTATTATTTAATATCGTGTTAGGTGGGAATTTTTTAAAACGCTTCACAGAGTAATCACATGTAAAACTGTCAAAATACTTTTCAATTGAAGTTTGAAGAAGTCTCATGTATTTTACATACTTGTCATTTGATCAAGCGCGAAAAGTAACCCTGTCAATATTTTTCCAATTTTGTTGGTTGATATAAAATATTAATATGATTGGTATTGATAAGTCACTTTTAGTAAATTAATAATAAAATCATCTCACAATGATAAATATGAAGTTAAAATTTAGCATCAAAGAACTTTTTGAATACAAATTATCTATAAATTTAAAGCTTTCAAAAGCTGAAAAGTAAAGTACTCTATATAACAATTGTTTCAAAACAATACTCATTAATGCGGCATGTCGCCGTCACAAAATATTTGCTAAAAATAAAATAAAATAATGATTAAAAAGAAATTATTAAGTTGAATCGACAGAAAGGGTCAAACTCGGCTATATTTAAATGAATATTTTTGCGATAATTTTTTATTGGATTAAATGTATTACTTGCGCTTGGTGAGCATCCATAACTATTGAGGGTCAGGGTCATTATTATATATGCTAGGTTTTCATGTTATTGTTGTGTAATTGGGTTCGTATATGGACTGTTCCTGGAAAACCCTGGCGGATGGAGGCACACAGACGCACACCAGAAGACAGGAGACGTGGCCTGAGTGCTCCGGCACTCTGCACCGTGGGATGTGTCGATTGAAGGAGATTCCCGGTCAACCCGATGACCCATAGACAAGAGGAGTCGGCGCTCAAGGTTATGTTGGCGTCAGATTGATAGTAAACAAATCAGCCTCAATACTTGAAATGAGACCGAAAACTCCACCTAGGGTCCGAATTTGGAACCTACTAGCTATCGATTCACGTATCGATGTATTAAGCGCTGAAATCCAAATTGGAGCTTTTGCGCATACCCCGCTCCGAAATTTCTATGCAGCAGAGGGGTAATATGAAGACGAAAGCTCGAAATTGAGGCTCAATCGTCGCTCTTTCTGTCGAAGTAAAAAAGTGACAATGTTCAAAAATGGAATTTGGCAAAGTTCAACGAAATTCTCTCGCGAGATCCTCGAGTTGAGGGCCAGTGAGTGCTAGTGCCAATTTTGAGACCTTCAGGGTACTAATGTAAACCTTTTGGTGGGACTGAACGACCCAGAGAAGAAAGTAACTGCAACAGGAGCCAACAACTGAGTCCGAACACGTGCCGCGAACCCGCTATTTTCTAGGAGTTGTTCGGATAAGTTTTCAAATGAATTTTTATACCTTTTTTTAGACCGCGACTCACATTGGTTGTAAGTTCTATACAGTTTTTAAAAAATTGATTTAGTCTAAATAATTGGAGTAATTTAATTAGTAATTAATCCAACTTTTATTGATGTAACGAATTATGAATAATAGTGTAGTTTGTTGAGTTTGCGATATTACGTGTGATATGAGTGAGATTCAAAGTGTGTATTTTAATCATTTTATAATATTTATTTGACCCTCTGGGTATTGAGGAATTATAACACAATTTTGAAGGTCTTCACTATATGAATGTGGAGCAAACCAAATAATGTTGATAATATAATTATTATTATATTTATTTTTATGTTTAAATTATGTTTAAATGTGGGGGAAGTAAATTTTATAATCCAAATTTTTAAGGAGTCAGAACGGAGCGAAAATCAGCTATATGCAAGAATTGCCTTAATAAGTTCAAATTTGGTACTCATATATCAATATGCCTCCTGCATTCAATTATGTAAAAAGTTTGGAAGATTGTAAACACATTTGAAGAGAATTATAGATTTGATATATTTATAATAAATGTATAAGAGTGATTGCACTATTATAATCAGCAACATTTTTGGTATGGTATAGCTCTTTTATTAACTCTTTAATCGCAAGACAATTTTGTGAAAATATTTATGCTTTCCGTCTATTTTTGTTGATATCTTCCCGGACGGTTTCTCATGCAAATTTTATAAATTGTTTATACTTTAGTATGTAAGAGCAATTACACATTCTGTAAAAATTAATCTGTTTTGAAGCTTTGCACTTTTTAAACTGATATTATTTCAAAAATGCCATATAGATCATATAATTTTTTCTCAGTGTATCTTAGATCATAGTTGAACTTACCTTGCAAAATTGCGAATTTTTTGAGACTTTGGTTAAAGCGTTTTCTTGAAGACACTTTTGAATAGGGGTTAAGTATGGCGAATATGTTTTTATCATTCAAGTATTGCCTGTTTGATATGTGGTTTGGGTGATTTATTTTGGAATTTTATTCCAAGACATGATTAAAAATTTTACTAATAAGGATATTAGTAATTTGAAATCAATTCGTATAAGGGGGTGTGACGGAATCCCTGGACAAGCACTTTCAAGCAAAAATTAATTATCATCCGTTCATGATCTACAAATCAATTGATCAGTATTGGACAAATCTTTTTCATTCGACCTTACATACAGTTTTACTGAGCAATTCCAATTGTGAGATTGTTGCACTTATCAAATTTGGAGCAACAAAATCTAAATAACAAGCAAGGTGTAATACCTTTTGTAAACAGTTGATTCATATTTGGTTTACACGCAGTGGTATTACACGCCAAATACGGTCACAATTCGTTAGTTAATAGTGCGTTATTTAAACATAGCTTTATCCAATAAAATATATATTTGGCGAAACAAAGAATCATGCAACAAATTTATAAAAAACAGCCTTTGGATTTTGTTTTCTTTAGACATAGTAATACGGATCATTTGCAGATTGCCGATTTTAAGATTATTAGCATACTCTTCTTCTGAACATTCCTTTTCAAATGCTTAAATCCTCTATAATTAGGTCAAAGTGTTTTGTTTATCCATTAGTGATATGTTATTCGTTTAGTCCATGATCAGCTAGAAATCCATGATCTAGTGGTTAGGTAATTCCATCATCTAGTTGCCGGAGAAAAACCCGCTGCTTAGAAGTTGCTATTTTTTTCTTTCTGATTTTAAGCAATTCAATCTTATTCTAGGATCTTTGTGTTGTCAAAGATAAATTCGATCGGTGATTCTGGCCTTCGCCGATGATTATCCATTTGCTCATGCTATTCACTAAAATTACTGTCTTTTGGCCTGAAATTTTCCTAAATTCTCTCAAGTTTTCAACTTTATGACGATTATTTGGCAGCATTGTAATCACTCTAAAAGGTCATTTTGCCTTTACTACGAGTTTCCTACTTCGCTATTTTTTAAGATTTGAACCTTGACGAGGAAGATGTTTTCAGCGGCATATTTCGGTGATTTTATTCGCTTTCTGTGGAATCTCGCCTTGTATCTCTCCTGTTTGTTATATGGAGTGCGTTTTGTTACGTTTCGTAGTTCCTTTCGATCAATTTTATTCAATTTTTCCTTGATTTCCGAAAGTAACGTGACATCTGTGAAACTCTTGGGCTAGTAGCCTTGGAGCAATTGTGCGAAACTTCTTTATTTAGTTTGATTCGAGGTACAGCTTATACTACTTTGAACTTTTTTGAATAATGGTTCCATGGGTCTTCTGGTGCCTCTGTTACTAATGATACTTCTTAGCACACCGGAAATCCTGAACAATTGTTCCAGTGATTTTAGAAAAAAGTTTATTTTTGTACGTCTGACTGATTCAAGTATAAAACACTCCGCTAATCTGTCAACGATAAATAGTATATGGAACCTCTTGCGCTTGCTCTTAACGTATAGATCGATGAGGTCCAAATGTGCTGGGGAGTGTAATAGATCAGATTGATGTGGCTTTATAGTAGAGACAGTTTAGATAAGCGTCTATGTATTTACTAACGAATTTTCTAATGGTCTTTTCCTAATAATTTTTTTCACCTTCTCAAGTGTTTTCTTAAGTGCAAAATGTCTTCGATTATCATTACACATTCTCGTTACAGTGAAACGTTAACTATATGTTTTTTCCTGCCTCTATGTCGCGAAAAACCACTCCACTTTTACGATTATAGAGATCATATTATCTCTATTTCTGAATCGTACAGTTGAGCTGTTTTGATCTATTTACTAGTCGTAACATTGATTAAAATGCACTTCATCCGTTTTCTTCTCGGGTAATTAACATGTGCGACTTGTCTGCCTAGTCGGTAGACAATGGTAAAATCTTGTAAATATTTTCACTAACTGGTTACGCATGGTTGAATGATTCGTTTTGCGGCTGTCGTGAGTATGGTAGAGTAATATGTTTTTATCATTGAATTATCTGAGGACATAAACGCGGAAGGATTAAAATGTTCGACGTTTACCGACTATAATAAAAAACGACTTTTTTCACGTCGTTTAGTTTTTGTATAAGTATCGCACCTAATCCTATCGAACATACATTATTGTGAACTTCTGGTTCAAGCTTGAGATCGTATATGATTAGGATCGATCTGTTAGTCAGTCAGAAATTTTTCATTCTGATTGCATGTGTCACTTAAGGTGCTGAAGGATTTTTAATGAATACTTTTTGAGGAAGCATGTAATTCAAATGTGTTAATGAGTATCATAATTTAATGTCATACCAAGTTATTGCATGGTGAATTTAATAGAGAATTTCTCTAGGGCGTTTGTAATTACTAAATATAACCATGTATGTAAAATAGTTGTATGATGAGTTAAGTCACTAGGTATGATTAAGAAATGAAGATAAAAGCAATTTTAAATACCGATAGAGATCCATATAGATATGAAACGGGGACTTAATTAGTTAAACCTTCCACCTGGCTCCATGCTTTCAACAAAAAGATTGATAGACGATATATTATGGACACCGGTCGGCTGTAAACGTAATGGTCCGGCAACAGACTCCTGAAAAATTCTTTTCAGTTGTACAGACTTATTTTATATTGATAATGAATACTCTGTGATTGTAGGGCTAGCTGTTTTTTGATGTAGGATACCGTTGTGCAGCTAGCATCTACAATGATTGTTTTCATGAGGAAACCTTTTTGTTTTAGGAAAAAACTGTCTCTAATTTTGAGTGGCACGTTCATTTATGAAAAATAGATTATTTGGTGAATTAAGCGATAACGCATTGAATATCAGATTATATGCACGTCGTTTGGTCAGTATTAGAGACGTGGTTTATTTCTATTATCTCCAATTTAGCGGTTGATTGAACTCAATTTAGCCAATCTGTCTACCCATTTCTTTCAGGCCACGAAATAATTTACTTTACTTATCGCATAAAATCTTTGATACGATGAGTCATAGTAACATATAGAGATCTTAAAACCTTTGATTTGAGATCTTTTCTACAGTTGCTTGAAAATAAACTCAAACACATACTCTTTAATGTTAGTTTCCGTGATTCTATCTCAGTCTTTAATCATGCGCTAAAACATTACTTTGATTTTGGGGCACCCCTGAAAACATTTATGCCTAGACGTGATCCCACTCCGTGGTTCACTGAAACTATACGTTCTGCGGTAAAGGAGCAAGATAAACTCAGATTGTGTTACAAGCGCGATAAATCTCTTTTGGTTCTGACTTTTTAAACTAGAGCCTTACTGATCTTATCAGTTATTTTCCCGAAAATAGACTCTCCAAAGTCGCCCTCCAACATGGCTATGAGCCTACTCTAGATTCTGGCTTGCTTGTCTTTTCCCCTGTCGGAGTCCCCTTCGAAGACATCTGCAGTCGGAGGTACTGCTGCATGGTTTCGCGTTCTTCTCTAAAACGAGGACAGTGAAAAAAAAGTACTTCACGTATTCCTCGGCCTTTTGATACATAGATCAATGAAGATCATCGGCCAACTGGAATTGGTGGCGGTACGTCCTAAAAGTGTCATGTCCGGTCAAAACTGGGTGAAGTAGTGATCCACCTCCTCATGCTTCCTCGATGACCACTCCTTAATGTCTGGAATGATACAGTGAGTCCAACGTCCCTTGTGTAATGCATTTCACAGCTAATTTCACCACCCCATCATTGCTGTCCTGGTCACCTCGACCACAGTGCGTCCATCCGTCGTCGGACCCTCACGTCTTCGTCGTAAGATGAATGCCCGCTCTTATGCCAGTAAATGGATTGGTTTTATATCCGTGATCACGCAAACAGTGTCGTACAAAATGCTCGTGCTATGTATGCACGGTATGCACCGTTTAGAATGCCGATGTCTACGATAGACCGATGTCATTCGCCGTACATAAGATGGAACGTACGCTCGTCGCTGTCGATCAGATTGCAGCTACGTATAGCAGTACTGAGACACAACGGTTGAGAGGAGCTTCCGTTGCGCTTGTCTTGGGTCGCCGATGTTGGGTATGATCCGTGCCAGAGCGCTGCAAAATGCTCCCGCCTTCGCACTATAAATCCGCAGGTGTTTGTCGAAACGAAGGTAGCAAAAAGACGGCTGCGACAGGATTTCGCATTCTCCGACTTGCAGATTGAAGGCCTCCCTAGTTTTCCTGCCGGTGATAAGTACTGCCTCGGTTTTGTGATCGGCCAGCTGCAGGCCGATCTCCGCAAGCCATCTGCGGATCGTGCCAACGGCCACTTCTCCTATCAGCGAAATATTCTCCAGGTTTTCGCAACTACTATCACCGCCACGTGGTCTGCAAATCCGATCTTTGTGGTTCCTGAAGATAACGGCAGCTGGAGAACTTCATTGTACATAATATTCCACAGCATGTCAACAACGTAGTCTATAGCATCTATGGTTGACCTTGTTTTTCGAAACCCGTACTAGTGTGGGGATAAACCTCGAGCCACTTCTGTGAACTTCTCCAGGCGGTTGCAGATGATCTTCTCGAGCTTTTTGCCAACAGTGTTCAGCAGGACAATCGGACGGTATAATGATGGCTCGTTCTTCGCACTTCCAACAAAGCTTGGACCGATCTGTCCTATTACAAGCTCCGGCTCGATGTCCGAAGTTCCAGCAACGGAAGCAGCTCAGCGAGGCGTTCTTGGGCCGGATGTGGCCGACTATCCAGCTAATTCGAATTTGGCTCAATTTCACTGCTTTACGTGCTAACAATGAGGGTATTTTCGCCATCACCATTTGAATTCCTCTACAACTAGGACGCAGCGATAACACTGATAAGCTATTCAAGTTTTCAGCACCATTAAGTTGCTCCTCCAGTGTTGCCCATACGTCTTCCTTTGAAGTCGATTCATCGAGATCTCGAAGTTCGATGAGAGTCTCTTGTCTGAATGTAGTGACCGTCATTTCTTCTCCGAATTTTGCCGAGATAGAATTTCGCACCTGGTCAGCTATATCGTTGGAACACCTTTCCAGTTCCACAAAAAAATCGCTGGCTCCCGTCCGTTTAATTCGTTTAACACAGGGTCCCAACTCTTTCAATTCCGAATTAGTTTTTAATTGACGCAGGATTTCATTTTTGAATTTGAATTTTCATATACCTATTATTTTCTTCTGAATGACGATCTGAACTTAATCTTCTCCGAATTCCCTTTCCAATGAACATTAATATATTAATATTAAATAATAATTCTGAAACTATATTTGAATATTTTAATGCTGAATTCCACGTGAATTCTAGTAGCATACCAAAACTTACGGAGTTAAGATCATGTCTTCTCAATAAAGGGTTTTGAAAGTTTCCAAATAAATCTGCCAATAAAAAATATCTGTAGGATGAATGTTTTGAGAACATCGTGCACGATTACAGTCATTGAGTTCATTATAAAACTGTTCTCGTAATGATAATTTTATAAAATTTAAATTTTTTTAATTTGTGATGTAACCATATTGAGAAATACACCATTATTAGTATTCAATTCGAATATGTTAATAATATGAAATTTACTTTTGAAACTCGATTTTAGACTGCCAGTTAAATAAGAAGACAGTTTCTTAAGTAATGCATTAGAAAATCTGTCTCAATTCATTAAACATAATAAAAAATTCTAATTTTTTACAAATTTTATAAACGAGTTATATTTTTTAAAGTTTATTGGAAATACCTTATATTTTTTAAAACATTTTTTATTATAAAATAATACAACAAATCTATACTGATGAATAAATAAATTATTTGATTGGAGATCAGTTTTTCTTTAATTTTATAAATGTCCATATCTTATCGATTTCATTTATTCTTACATTAATCATCAGAACACCAGGTGACACAATCCAGTCATCATTTTGATTTATATTCAAACAATTTTAGGTAATAATTGCAGTGCGAATAGTATGCTACTATAAATTACATAATTTTGGCAAGCCGTTGCAGGAGAACGTTCGAAAGATACTTTAATCAAAAGGCATTTAGTTTCAGCATAGATGAAAAAGCGTACAGTCAATTGTTGACCAATGTTCTTACAATTAAAAATATTTTTTTTCATTCGAGGGAAATTTCATTTTATACTTGTTGACTTGTGTACACTCTGTTTTGTGTTTTATTGGTGTACTTTTACCGCAAAAATATCTTACCAACCAATGTTTAGAATTTTCGTTTATGATTTTGTGATAGATTGATTTCGAATAATGAAAAATTTCACCCTTTGTTACTGCGAGAAAATTAATGTATTCATGAAATTCTAGATCAGTAAGAAGTACTGATCTAGAAATCTACGAGTAAATTTCTTCTTTTTCACTGATAAAAACATTTACTTGAATATTGTAAACATTTTCAAATTTTGATTCGTCTTTTAATGCCAATGGAAATTTCAAATCGTTGACATTTCAATTATTCTGTTATGATAAATGTGAAGTTAAACTATTAGAATTTGCTAAGCAGGATTTTTCACATTAACAATAGTGTTCTTAATCTTTATCCAGTATGGTAAATCAATATATAAATCAGCTTGAAATTTATTATGTTTACACATTTTTATTTCTTTATTATTTATCGTACTCAGTATTCAATTAGATTCTCATTCTTGAGAATCCCCCAATCAAGTGAGAGTTGGTCCTTTTACTTTGTTATTATACCACTTCGTTGAATCTAATGATAGCAACTATTCGGTAGACTTACATTAAAAATATTTATTTTTCTCGTTGTCTGTTATCATAAGTACTTAGGTGAATTCACAAAACGCTTTGAATACTTGAAATTCAATTACATTTTTTTAACTAATCTCAATTTGATTGTTCGGGTTTACCCAAGAATTTTGTTGTACCATTGTGTTCAACATTTACAATCAAGCTAATGTTTGCTCTACCTTCAAATGTTGTGTTTAATTTTTTGAAACATGAATCGTTTTTTTTTTTCTTGAAACTTAACATCTCACACTTATGCATAATCTTTTCAAATCCTAATTGAATATTTTCATCACACATTTCTAAGATTATTTGGCTAACGTAATTTTTTTATTATAAGTTTACTGTTCTACAAAAATTGATAATAGTAAATCAATGAGGAATTTTCACTAAGAAACTTGTAACGCATTTCTGAATCTTCTTTCTCAAATAAGAAATTTGCTTTAATTTTCCCTATATTAATAACATCTCTCTAGAATTTCTAGCAGAACTGAATTTTGTGAGGTTAAATCCACGCTTTTATTACTAGCTGTTCTGTTATTTTAAAAATACGCAGTTTGACGCGAAAAATATGAAACCAGACCACTTTTTTCATCTTAAATAAGTCCGAAAGAATAACATAATTTTGAAATAGATTCCCTTTATTTGTAAATCAATCAAATATTGCATGATGAATATGGGAAGTATGAATTCTCAAACCATATTCTAACAAGGTTATGTAACTATACTCATGGTTAGTACTTAGACGAACTCAAACTTTGTCAATGAAAACAATATTCACCTGTACGCGATCCTTATGATACCTCTTTTAGGCCGTTAAATTACATTATAAGAAGAACAGGTTTTTTTCTATAACAATGTCAAATTATATTAAATTTTACATTCTGCCTAATTTTCTGTTTCATTATCATTTCCACATCACCAAGTAAGCCAGTAAAGACATACATGTTAATTTCTACAAATACCTTTTCTTTTAGGATTTTCTCACTTTGTCCGTCGGTCGACATAGCCATTTAAAAAGATGGATTTTCCATCTTAAACTTCTTGATATATCTGCATTTATAAGTGCACATATTGATGGATTCACAATTGAAACGTTTAAAGTTGTTGCTTTGCTAATGGCAATTCAAATGCTCCATCATTGTTAAATTATTTAATGTTAGACGACTTACTTTTACAGTTTTACTCAGAGTTATATTATCATTTTCCTGTTTCCAAATCTTGTCGTTTTACATTTTATCTATAGTGTCACAGATGCTTTTTCTGAACCATGTTTCGTCGCTGACGAAACATGGCTCTAATTTGAGGTATCGTATAATAATTCTACGTAATATGTCAAAAGGTTTCTGATTTCTACAAAGTCTGAAAATTATTTATAATCTTGTCAATGAATCAACTACTGCTTTGTACTTACTTCGGATTCAAGTTTACGCTTAATTTTCAATTTGATTTGGCCTTAAGAATGACCACAACTTTTTTATAATTGTTTCACAACAATCTAGAACATTGTACAGAATGTTTTCTATCGCTATACTATTCTAATGCTAATCCAGATAAAGCTAATGGTACTTTTTATTTCATTTGATAATATTGGGAAATTTTTAATTCTATTTTTCATCGCCTCATAGATCGAACCCTCTAACGTTTGACAATTTCTAGAATATTTTTTAAAATTATTTCTATTAATAATAGGCTAGAATTTTAAAAGGTTTTCTTTTCATAATTGATGTATATTTTCGGGTATTTAGTTTACATGGAAGCATATATTGAAAATAAAGAATCAATTGAAAATTTTGAAACTTATTTCAATTGCTAATCTTTATTTTCATATTT
>JABFQD010003775.1:0-12688 GCA_022817045.1 Psix sp. ZL-2020 | reverse complement strand
CCCACGATATCTGCTATTCTAGGCAGCGCAATACCTTTTTCCAACATCGGCAGTGTCATTCTAGATGCGTTGCCAATTTCTGGAAATACGAATAGCAGCGCTTCAGATATCAATTTTATTTTGACCATGCTATGGAACAACATCGTCCAAACGAAAACTTACATCGATGCCTACATGAACAGCGCCACCCTCTTCTCTGAAGACAACATGGAGAAGTTGAACGTAATGTACAACGACCTTCAACATAAAGTTCCCCGAGCAAGCAACGAAAGCGACTTTCGGTCTTTTCTCACGGAATCGCGAACCTACTTCCGAGACCTACGTGCCATGTGTGTCGAGGTTTGGGTACAATTTAACTCTGGCCTCATGTGCAAAGGCCTAGTCCTAATGTTTTGTTCCTCTTTCTTTTTTTATCTCATCTTAAACGGAATTTCGGAAGCTCGAATCATCGAGATCTTCGAATCTTCATTCATGAAGTTTTCTTTATGGAGCAACTTCACTGCGATCAGTGTTCTCTTGATTTTGTACTGGTCGAACGCAATCGAGGACTTTCGTGACAATGCTTTTTTTGTTACGGGGATGGTTTCAGTGTCGCTTCTAGCAATTTTGCTGGTCCAAAACTGGGATGTAATTTCTACCACGTGGTACAATGCCAGCAGAAACAAACGTACCAACTACATATCTCGCCTGGCATTCCTTTTCATGGTCTGTGGTCTCTTCTCCAACAGCTACATTATCGAAGAAGACAAAATCCTGTCTTTCCTTCTGATCACCTTCTTCTGTCTTTTCATGTACAACATCGACAAATCCGACAAACCTAATGACAACATCTTCCCCGAGCGAAAGTCCAAAATGTTCCCTAAACCAGTCACCAAGACAAATTTCCGGGTGGTGTTAGTAACCATCGGTGTCCTTGCTTGCCTCGCCGTTAGGTTCTCCAATTATTTCTGGCGATGTCGCGAGGAACAGCAGCGCGAGTCCTGCAATGAATTAATAATGGGTAAAAACGGGTCAATCACCTCAAAAAATTACGAGAGGTCTTTCCTCATAACTTCTCTAGTTATTTTGGCGCTATTTATCAGCATAACTCGCATCTGGTTGAGAAACTGCGGCAACCTTTCAGGTTTCGCACCAATTGTCATGGTTTCCAGGTACTTTCCAGCAGTCATGGTCGTCTTCATTGGCTGCTACTGGATTCTCAAACTGCCCAAAGACATCAAAGTCAGATATGTCCTGTCCTGGCAAGTAAATGCCTTGCCAAGGATTGTCTATGCTCTCTTCCTTTTCGCCATTCTAATTCTTTACTATCGACCACTAAGCATTTATTTGTTACCAAAGAAGAAAGAAAGTATCGATGTCTATCATGGAGAAAATCTGATTCCAAGGTTATTCGAGAAGGTCAAAAATACTATCTACAAAAAGAAATTGGAGGAAAATGAAAATGAAGAGTTACCAGTGGTTTATGGTCTTGGCACTGTTTACAGTTCAGCTTTTATATTACTTGGAGTCTTTCTGGTCCTACTCCATGCGTTGTTACTAGGATACGTTTTGGCACCTAGCACTTTTATTATGTTCACTGCCGGAGTTGCGGTGCTTGTCATGTCGACAATCGAAAGATTTCAGAAAGCTAATAATATTGGTAAGTATTTTTTCGAAATTAGATCGTTTGATAATTGATGTCAAATTTGGTATTTTTTACATTTTGGTACTTTACAGATGAACTTTTGCGGATACCAAGTTCTGTGTTGCTGTGTTGGTTTTTATTAGCTGAATACTTTTTCTATGCTACTGGACACCAAGCGACATTTCTTTCATTACACTGGGATGCTGCGTTTATCGGAATAGATGGGAAATTTCAACCAAATTATATTCAAGTTATTTGTGTCGGTAAGAAGGATATCTAATGATGTCATGGATAATATAATTTTTTTGACTTATTAAATAATTGATCGAAGAGTTTGTTTTATTATTATAATGTGTTGTGAATGTAGATTTATTTTAAATTGGTTTTTCAGTTTTTGCAAATATACATTTTCATTACTTATATGCTTTTTACAGGTATCAACACTTTTGGATCTTTTATTTTGTTTGGCGCTACTTTACCATTACTAGTCATAATGCCATTTGCTTTGAACTTAATGTTTCCAAATTTGGCAAAAGCAAAGTTTAAAAAAGATTACGAAATGGGAAGAGGAGAACTTGTTCTTTTTGAAAAAAATGTACTTTTCCATACAGCTACGTTTTCTGTTGCTGGAAAATACCTTCTGTTTCATGGAGTGAGGGTAAATATTTTATGTTAAATATTTTAAACAATTTTCGACAATAATTTGTATTGTCTGCGATTTTTTTCAATATGTCAATATAAGCAAAATGCTCTATTTGAACTTTGATATGATTTCAAGTTGAATAAATTCATACTTTTTTATTCTTTTAACTCAGTATTAAAGTCTTCTTTAAACTGATTCAACATTTTCAAGTAAAATAAATTTAACTTTTTTACAGACTTTTGCTAGTATGCTTGCTGCAACCATACACTGCAGGCATTTGATGGTATGGAAAATTTTTGCACCCAAACTTATTTTTGAAGGATTGAGTCTGTTAGTAACCTTAGCAAGTGTACTTGCATCTTATTTGCTGCTCATACGCATTGACAGTCAAGTTGACCGTCTCGTTTCTCATGTAAGCAAAGCTAGATGACAATAGTTACTCGATGACCAAGACTCCACTGCTATGATCATGTCCGAGGAAGGTCTTGCAGAAAGTGTCGAGCTAGAACCATTGGAAGTTACTTAACAGAATTTCTATACTTAAGATGTGTTCTCTAAAATCGACGCTTCCAAACCTCGTTTGATATATATATCATAATATATAATATATACATCAACCTTAAAAATCGTTGTGGAGTCGAATTCTCGAACAAAAACAAGAAACGTTATTTACTATAAAATTTATAACATACTTTGTAGTTTTAGCCTTGTAAAAAAATCTAACACGATTGTGACGAGTGATTTTGTGTGAATTTAATCACAAGATCATGTATGATTTTTGAAGCTTTAGTTTTGTTTAAGTGTTTTTGTATATTTGTAGTACAATTTGCGCACAATTTCGTATGATTTTTAAATACGATATTGCAGACTTATGAAATGATCAAGTGATATTATATTAAGCTTTTTAAATTCATTGAAGAAGAAACTGGTTACAATTAAACATAAAAATTAAGACGATTTCCGCTAATGCAAACTTTAAATAAACGACTTTAAATGTTTCGATGTCGCTTGCAATAATCGAATACTTTTTCGATCAAAGTTAACTACGATTCAAGTAATCAATCTCAGCAATTGTATAAATTACGGTAAAGAGGTCGATGTTAAAAAGACAAAGACAAAAATAGAACATTCATTCATGTTTTAACTTGATGCAATTCGACTTTAATTATAAAAATATTGTAAATTATTTAATAAATGCCTAAAAAAGCTCAAGTTGATGCGGCCGTTATAAACTAAATTAAATGAACCAGAATTCTACCCCAGTTTGAAGAGTCTTTTTGATTTTGTTTGCCTCAAAAATGATTTGTTTTTATATACGGTTCAAAAAAGCTAATATAATGAAATATTCAGCATTTCGTTGAATGTTGTTTATTGAATAAATAACAAAATAAATGTACAAATTGACTTTTTGAAAACAAATAATGTATTATAAAATTCTCTGTGGTTCTCTCCACGCAAAAAAAATATGAAAATAAAAATATATCATTATCATGATGATCTATTAATATATTTCAAATGCTGCAATTATTATATAAATTTAATATGAGGCATATTGTAACAATTTTGGGCAAAGTGCTTTTAAGCTTTTAAACAACATTAGAAATTGTGATTAAATTTAATCTTATTAGTTTGGAATATAATTCTATGAATTATAATAAATTCAGAAGTATAAAAAAACTTGTTCACTAAACAAAAATTAGAAAGGCCTCTTTTTTGCTTGATCGAAGTTATACGTGGAAATTTAAGAAAGCATTAATTGGTGTTTATTATATTAGATGTAACTGGGTATATTTAATTACAATTTTTTGTTTTTTGACATGACCAAAAAGTCATATGATAGATATTTGTAAAAAAAATTAAAGCTGAAAGATGAATAAGCATAGTATAATTATATGTATTTTTACAATTTGTAATAAATATTAAGTCTAAAAAGCAAAGCTTTTAGTTCTATTTATAATTCATATAATATATTCATGAATCTTAAAAAAAGTTTCTTAAAAGAAACTTTTCTTTTAAAAAAATCTTAAAAGTTTAAATTAAAGATTGTTGGTATCATAGATTTTTTTAATTGGTAAGATAAATAATTATATAGCATATAATTGTGATAAGAAACACAAGTCTCACTTTTCCTAGTCTGACGAATATTAGTCACTTTCAAGTTCTTATGCTTCATTATTGCTTGACTTGAACATTTTTATTAGGTCCTATTGATTTATTGCTCTTTAAAAGTTACTTAATTTTGATAGAAAAAGTGTTAATACAAATTAGCACTTGTAATGAAAATAATGTTAAAATACACCACATATTTCTGTCCACAAATACTCAAGGACCAATGAATGTCTCATAAATACATGTATTTAATAAGCAAACAAATGTCAGAATGGATGAATCCATGCCAAATTAGTACGAAGTGTTCAGTAACTATTGTAAGTTTTTAATGCACCTGCTTTTACGTCATTTCTTACAGTACATGAAAGAAGTAAAATATATCATTAGACGTTTTGAATCTCGTTTGTATGACATTTTTATAATTGAATCACAGCTAATAGAAAGTTTGGATAAATTCATAGAATTTGAAACTAGCCAATATTTAAATCACACTAGCATGGATTAATCCAAACACGAATTTGAGATAAATAAAGCGTTAACTGCCAGCATATCGTTAATTTTTGAGATACAAACGAACAAATATTTATCTATTCAAATAAATCGATATATGCGTCGTTGTAAGTGGAACATTTATCGTTGCACAATGTTGATTCGCTAGTAATATTTCACCATGTTTTCAAAGTCAGTTTGACAGGGTTTTTTATTGTGAGCATATTTTCTCAAAGAAATATCAACTCAATTCAGACATCATGTGAAATTGTCCTAAAATGTATGAAAAAGCTGCTCGTCGCACTTCAAATGTCAGTGATAGAATCACAAAACAATTGTACAAAGTCGTACCTCTTTTAAAACAGACCTCTTCCAGTCTTTTGGTTTCAACTCGTGGAATACTAACACATTAACGCTATCCTGCGTGCAATGCATTGCTGATTGTAAGCGATACTAAACAACGCACTTGATGCAGGATTGCGCTCATGTGCGACATTTAATTCTGGAAAAAACAAAGAAATACAGTTATGCTATTTCGAAAGGAACCAGGGAAATTTGAGTAAAGTCCAAATTTGAACGACATTGCTTTATTGTTACGTTTAGTTTGTAGTATGATACACAAAAGACGATATAAAAAAGATGATGAATTGGACTAGTGATGATTATGATGATGATGCCTATGGCCCTGGTTTCTCGAATCATCTTCCCAGTCATTTGAATCCTGAAACAAACAGAGCACTTGTTTGGTTGTAGGTCTCAACTAATTAACTATCGTGAAATTGAGAACTAACATTTTCAGAAACCGGCGCTCGTAAATGCGACACGGGCATTTGAATCTGAAAGGTAGATTAAGATTATAGTATCTACTTCAATAATTATGTGATTGAGTTTGTTTGAAGAAATATACGAATTTATCATTGATCGAAAGTGTTGTTGATTTATCATTGATCCAAATATATATTTTTTGAACATTCAAATAAATTGTTCTCTAACATCTTTTTATTCAATTTATTAGATTAATCAATTCCAGCCAGCTGGAATTATTTAGAAACAGCCAACTGGAATTCGAAGTTTACATTTTTACGCTGGCAAAACTTACCAGAAGATTGATTCCTCCTCCCTCGTGATCTGGATTTGATCCACCACCGGCCTGTACTGACTCCACTGTACCTGGAGGCATGCTTTGGTAACCTTGGTGCATCTTCATCTCAACAGACCTGGGTTTTTGTGCTTTTAATTCAGCCATCTTCTCTTCGACTTCTTTGTCGTTATAAATCCTCCCCAATGCATCTTCCTCAACTTGTCTTTTCACGGCTCCAGAATTTTCCTCCGGGTATGCTACCCAGAAAGATGTTGCTGTTTGAGGAATAGTTCTGGAGTACTTGGAAGAAGCGTACGGATTCGCAAAATTTGATTTACTAGTGTCTAAGTTTGACAGTCTGCTTTTGATAGCGTCAAATAAAGTCATGTTGATATTTGTTCCAGGAGTTCCAATGTCAAAAGCAGGTCTCATAGTGTCAAGCTTTGAGTTGACAGCATCTTGAACTGCAACAGTTAAGTTTCTCTGAAGATTCGTCAACATGTCGAAGACCTGGCCAATCATTGTCATTCTCTGTTTGAATGGCAGAGATGGGTCAGTGGCTCCAAATTTGGACCATGGTCCAGCTTTGAAAGCCTTTTTTGAAGAAGATCCAGAAGTCTTTTGGAAAGCTATCAGATCATCTAAAGTCTCCATCATATCAGCTTTTAAATCTATCAGTTCTGTCAAGATTGAATCTACGATACTATCCTTAGCTGCAGATATGGCAGCAATGTCATCTAGAGATCGTGCTATATTTTTCTAAAAAACAAAAAATGCACATTTTTATGTTTGCTCCTTCCTTGTAAAACGTAAAAAAGTTCACGTAATGTTTTACATTTACCTGTGATTCGGAGTCAAAATCTAAAGATCTGGCAAATTTGTATTTACTTGTGCTGTCAGGGGAAATCGTTCGGTTCATTTTCAAAGTGTCAAACAATTTACCAAGAAAATCATTCACTTTATAGTTGTATTCCATTGGACCAGGAGTGATAGAATTAGGAAGCCAAAAGTCAGGTGGGACAATCGTGGCTTTTGTTACTGGAACGTCGTCATCCGTAGTTGGGGCAACAGTGCTCGTGGCCAAAGTTTTGAATAAATTATCAAGAAACATTGTCTTTTTGGCAATAAACATAGATGGATCAACCATTGGTGGTCCAAACATTCCAAATGGAGGCATTAATTGCAGAGGAACTTTCTTTGGAGAAGGAGATGAATTTACATTTCCTGACTCGTCTAAAATAAAGTTACGATTCAAATAAAATATCCCACAAACTAATGTTCACGTTTAGAAAAATACTATTCAATTTATACACTGTTTCAATAAATTCACGTCATCAAATTTTTACCTAGATCACCAACACTTCTTCTCCTCCTGCTCGACATATCTGGATTATAAGAAGCTGGCGCGCTGTTTGATGGAGCAGCTGGATAATAGTTGGGCATGTAAGAGTTGTATGGTGAATATGTTCCGTACATATAAGGATTAAACGGACTGAAAGGATTGAATGGACTGAATGGTCCAAAAAGGCTTCTCTTCTTCATCGGCATAAAATTATTTGTAAAACTAGCGTCAGTTTCTCCTCCAAGCATATTACTCAGCATGTCTGTTTTTTTTGCAATCATTTGTTTAGGATCGACAAATGGAGGGAACGATGACTTGGGTACGTATGGTACCGTTAACGTGTCCAAACCCGGTCCTATTGATCTTGCGTAAACTAAATCGAAACGGATTTCTTGATATTATTTTATTCAGCCAAGTTTCAAAATCTTTGCTATTCTTTTAAAATAAAGCTTAAGATATTTTCATCGGTAAAACAAAATATATTTGTATTCGTTCAAACTGTATTCATACCTTGAGATTTTCCAGATGACTTTGCCCATGGTGCACCAGCTCCTGGAGAGCTCGCGAACGATACGGCTATCAACACTAAGAAACAATAAATTCTACTCTCCTCTCGACTCAACATCTTGATGCACTGTGCGTTTTGAACCAGAGTGCAGACCATTTTATACCTCAGACATAATCCGAAAGAAACATCTGAAAGTATAATTGAATTCAAAAAATATAACGTAAGAGCTGTTTTGGTAAGACTTTCATTAAAAATAATCCTCACATTTACACTTGTGGATTACAATGAAAGATTCATTGTAGAAAGTACCCATGAAAATTAAAATGTCAAATAACATTATTACAAAATTCAAATAACATTTCGGATTTGAAAAACAAGTATATTATTCCATCAAGTAAGTTTATCATTTTTAAATTATTCATTTTTTTAGAGTTCTTTGTTTTCGTTCTGTTAAACATTGATCATTCTTTGTTTCGTTAGTTTTTTATTCATTGAACATTCAATTGTTTTATCATAACAATTTAACCTTGTAATTGTCACATGAATACTTTGTTAGATCCTGATTTTGGTTAGCAAGAATTTCTGATTTGAGTTCATTTTTGCGCGATTAATTACTTTTGATAATTATGGATAAGGAAATTCGTAAGTAATATAAAATGATAATGGTGATCCAATATTTAATCATTAAATGAATAATTACATTTCTTTGATGTACTTCTCTTTTTATTATCCAACAGTATTGTCGACAACTTAATTTTTAATAAGTATTTTGAATTCAATTAACAAATGTATTTCAGTTTCTAATTCTACAAAAAATGTCTACAGACCAGATGTTGAAGCTTTTACAAAATTATGGTCTAGCTTAAGAACTTTTTACGAGGGTACAAATGTGACGAAAACGATTGCGAGATTGCTGCACATTTATCAGCCTGAAGATGGTGTTCATGTTTATGCAAAGTTACTTCGAACACTTTACACTATGTTGAAAAATTTTGATCCACAAGGATTTTGTACTTTAGCATCCATGGTATCTCCTCCAAAAAGTGTTTCTACAGCAACCATTGAAAAAGTCTTTTATGATGCCACAGGCCATCATCGATTGAACGTCCCAGTTTTGAGATTTAATAAGTAATAAGTATTTAATAATTTCTTTAATTAATATATTTTGTTTATTCGAGAAGTTTGTATAATATAAAATATAAACCATTTGCATTTTAAGTAATTCCTGTCGATCATCGTCAGTTGTGGATTATCAAACAAACTGCAAGCAAGCTACCAAAAAAAATTGTTCATCTATATCGTCAAAATGTGATTCAAAACCTCATTCAACTTTAAAATGTTCTATTGATGAAGCTAATTTACCTTTGAAAAAACGAAAAGTCGTGCTCCAAAATGAACGTCAGGTATGTTTGAAAAAAAAATTTGCACAGTGATTTTGTATAAGTTAAATGTATTTTTTAAACAATTTTTAGTTGATAATATATAATTAGTTAATATTATTAATAATATTGCAATTATCTTTTAAAGGAAACTGTGACAGATGTAAAAACGAATAGTGCTAAGGTGTCGTCATCTACTAAATCTTTGAAATTATCAACAGACAAATCGTCACTAGTTATGCAAGACAAAATGCAGAAATTGAATGCATTAGATTCTTGTATAGAATCAAAATCAGAAAAGAAACTATTTTCAAATTCTTCACAAAGTAAAAAATCATCGAAAAATGTAATTATTATACAAATTGATACTTCGTTTATGTTCATAAAATTATGCATATTGGAAAACTTATGTTCTTTAAAAACTCTATAAAAACAGTTCACTCCATAATTTAGAGTAATATAAAAAAGATAGAATCATCGGAAAATGTATTGCCAAAAAATAAAGTCATTACACCAGGCAGAAAAGCTGCAAAGGATACCGCAAACAAACAGAGTGAACCAGAAACAAAAAGCTTGCAAACTATAATACCAATCAAAAATATAAGTAAAATGAAAAAGATTGGAAAACTGGATGAAGTGAAAAAATTTTTTCACTTTTCGATATTCCAAGAAATGAATGAGCAAGAGAAGAAAATGCAACGAGCAATTCGAAAAGATATTAAAAAAATGGACCATGTGCAAGTTGATAGCAAAAACTACGAATATCTTGTAATCTTATATTTTTGCATATCCATAAAAAATGATTATAAGTATTTATCATTTTGAAATTGACGTTCTGATTTTGATAATTTATGTTTTACAGGAAACCAAGGAAGAACCTTTTGAAATTCAAGATAAATTGAAAGAAAGTTTAAAAAACTTTTTAAAACGAATTCAAAGTGGAATCAGTTGTAGTAAACTTCTTTTAAAATCGTTAAATATTTGTTTATCTTTTAGATCGTTTAAAAAGGATGTTTATTTACAGATGTTCCAGATTTCAGCCAAGAGCAATCCATAAGAAAAAAACAAAATTATGAACCCTCGTCTAAAAAAGTATTTAAACAAATGGACATAATAACAGATACTTTATCTTCAAAACAGAAAGTCTGGCATGAATCTTTTTCGAGCAATATACCAATATCAAATATGAATCCGATAAAATCAATTGAATTATCTCAAAGCAAGCCCGTAAAACGGAAGAAACCCGAGCCACCCACACGACCGCGATCTGAAAGAGTCGCTCAGAGAAATATGCTTTTACAAAATTCAACTGAAGAATTGAAAATGAATTCCGACAATATATCGAAATGGACAAAAAGTGGAAAGAAAAAAATTCCAAATCGATCAGACAATAGTGTGGAGTAAGTTATTAATCTAAATATTTGTAACTATACAAAATTATAAAATCCATTTTTAAAATAATTTGTGTAAATGATATTAACTCTTTAATCTATAATTAAATATATCTTAATCATACTTTCAATTTGAATTTTCAACAGCAGATACTCGCGTTCATATTTAGACATCCCTTCCACAAGTACTGTACAATTAAAGCAACCTGCTTTAGAAGCAGTAGCTTATAAAAAACAATATTACGATAGGATGATGAACGTACAACAAGAAGAGAGTAAATTTATTAATTAATTTTAAAAATAATGTCAACTTTATAATCAATAGTTTATTTATGTATTTCATTTACAAAACGTGCATAATTCTGCTCTAATTAGTTGAGTCGCTTTTCTTATCAACTAAAAATCTTTGTTAGTTATAATATTATTTATATCTATAAATAATAATATTAATTATTTACCTTAAACAGTGCATTTATTAATTATATACAAAATCTTTGAAAACTATTTTAAAATGAAATTATGCTTCACGAATCATCAGATGAGTAATTTATTTTTAATATGATTATAGTTGCAAATTCGTGGGCTATTTCTTCAGTGAAGAATACTCCTAGATGTCATCCATTCTATGTCAGTTATTTTAATCAACAACACATGATGCATCAACAGCAATGTATGAATGGATATGATCCTTATTGTCATAATGGTTGGAGATTTCAATCCTACGGACAGTACAGAATTCCACAACCTGTAAAAATACTATTCATTAAATAATAATGTTTCTATAAAAGCATTTACAAATTATTATATATCATTAATAATTATATATAACTATTGATTTTCAGGCTCATTCAGTGTACTGTACAATGAATGCCTCAAACCACAAGTAATAGTTTGACTTATGTAAATTCAGTTCATTACTCATAATATGATTAATACGTGCTGTTTTGAACATTTTAAACTACAGGTACTCGATGATGTCTGGTGCTTATTTTCAAACGACAAATAACTCAGACAGATTTAAAAATATCAATCCGTCTGTAACAGAACAAACCATCAAAATGAACCCAAAGAATTTTTCGACGAGAACAGATGTAGAATGATCGTATATCGTTGTAATTTTGTTCTATTAAGAAAATAATGGATTTGATTTAAAAAATGAAGAGAACGTTATTATAAAATATGAAAATGTAAATAAGTGGTTTATGAATAATAGAGATCTATTTATGAAGCTTTAAATGGCAATTTTATTTGTTTCTTGTATGTACATTATTACCTAAGCAAATTCAAGTGCAGTTGCGTTATAACATAATATCTGGAGTCAGACCATTTAAGTTACTGAAAAGAAAACTGAGACTTTTGGTATTTTCATTGCGTTGAAATTATAAAACCATTCGAAGATCAGTCTTCTAATTGTGATCTCTTATGAACGAGAAACCGATTAAAATGAAATTTACTCAAATTAGAATAAATTGTAACGACGTGTCTTTATCTAAGATACTCTTAATTATAAATAAGATAACAAAAATGATCGTTTCAAATTTCGATGAAAGAAGAATAAAAATGATCTATACATACAAAATGTATATGTGTACGGATTCTTATTGAATATTATATATGGAACGAATTCGAATGTAAAATAGATTCAGTTGAGCATGAAACGTACATATTTCGTGGAAACTTATTCTTTTACGACATGGCCACCTTTTTACAATTAATTACATGTAATACTCATTGACATTATTGTGACATAATACTTAAAAATCTACATGATACTTAGCTACCTGTAAAGGATCTATCATGAGAAGAAAAATATAAAGGCTAATTAAGAAATAATTTAATCTTCTACTCATGAGTTATTTCAATAAGCACTGAATTAAAAGTTATTTGTCTAATTATTAAAAAGTGTATATCCAGCAAAATATGATCGGAATAAGCTATTATTTTGTAGTAAACGTGAGGACAATTATGACAAAAGTATATTTGAATTATATTCTGGCATTATTGACAGGTGACCGATTTTGCATATAATCTAGTATATTAATGAACGAAGTAACGAAATTCGCCGCAAATATTGATCATATCTCTAATACGATATGTATATACTACAAAAATATCCCTCTTA
>JABFQD010003774.1:0-12690 GCA_022817045.1 Psix sp. ZL-2020 | reverse complement strand
GAAGAAAATATATAAAATAAAATACTTTTACATCGTATACATAAACTCATATATGAAATCGCTTCATATATATATTTAGAAACACAATCGGTCGTTATGTTTAACTTTTGTTAATACAAATATTGTATACATAAATGTTAACTCGAAGCAAAGTTAGCTACCAATGTGTATAGCAGTGGTCGAAGTTTCTTGAGCAAGCGTTGAGTAAGCTGAAGACGTAATTTAGCTATCAAATAGCACGCTTGTACTAATTACAATGAATGCGCTGAAAGAAAAATAAAGCGAATCCACGAGCGTGAACTGCAAAGACCAGAGCCAACAAGGAGGCCGGAATTAAATAGATGCAGGAATTTCCAACTGGCGCCGCATGCTTTCGCGAGAGGGAAAAAGAATCAAGCGTTTGGATCAAAAAACAGTACACTAAAGTACCGCCCCCCCCCTTGTCACAGTGTTTAAAAGCAATGTGCAATTCATTTTGCAACTTCACATTTCTCCAAGTTGAGAAACTAAAAAATGACGTTCCCATCATTATTCTTGCCTCGTCCGATCGAACTGAAAAAAATTCAACTAAACGAGTGAACAAAATGGAAATTGATAACAGTCGACGAAACGTGCGTTCGGGGTAAATAAAAAAGAACAGCTCCAATTGGAAGATCGAAATTTGAATTTCGAGAGGAAAGGAACTGAATGTAAATAACACTGGGCTACAACACGCAACTTTTCTCTGGAAAAAACGTACGCAACGGTGTCGTAATGAGAGATTTAAAAATAAAAGCGCAAACGATAACAGCGCAAATATTTGCGACAGTCGCGAAAAAAGTCGCAGTCGCATAATCGCGTTTCACATGAAAAGTCCCACGTGACCGAAATAGCGAGTGGGAGTGAATTCGGGCGAGGAAAATAAAAGGACCGGTGCTGCCGCTTTTAAGTTAAAGATGCACATCAACTATATCGGCTGCCTTATATGGCGCGTTTCGCGCACTGTGTGTTGCCTATGTCCATTAGAAGAAACCCTTTGTCGTCGCTCGAGCGGGCGTACTTTTTGCCCGCGCGATCTTCTTTTATGTCGCTCTCTCCTTTCTCCTCATACGCGGCGTTTGTTTTATTTCTTCATTTGTAAGCCCGCGCTTTTACAACGCTCCGGCCAATAACAAATTAGACCTCTGTTTCAACGCTAAGCAACTTTTTTATCGTCACTTTTTTAGCCGGCCGATTACGCTTTACCTCGCTGTGCAATCGTCTCGAAATTTGAGAATACATAATGCTGCATTTTTGCCACTGGCTTGCCGCTCGTCTGAAAGTGTGTTGCATTTTGAAATCAAACTTTCAACGTACTTGGAAACTCACTTTTACCGAAACACAGCTTAGATCAAATATTGATACTTTGCCTGTGTTAACATCTGTCAGATGATGTTTGAATTGAAAAGTACAGTTAGAACAAAATTCACTGATAAAAGATACGTTTTCTGATAAGACCATTCTCGCTGAAGAAAAAGTGCTCTGTTAAGACGCTTCTTTTTGCTTCCTTTTTTTTGATCTAACATTCTCTTTCGTTGTCGTAAGAGTGTGATGTAATTTTTTATAATACAGCTTTTTATGTCTGTAATGGAACAATTAGGAGAGGGGGAATTGAGATGAAAACGCAGATAAGATTCAAAGATCAGATCTTCTTTGAAGTTTCCAAAATGACACGTTCGAAGTTAGCCTCATTTGCATAAGTTCATCCAACTCAAATCCGGAACCAACCACATTTATTATGCTTCGTAATCATTCATCAAATCGCTCCCAATTCTATGACCTGCCCTCAAACTTTCTCTCCACCCCCAATTAATAGCGGTAACTTACTACAATCACGAAAACTCGAGTGACTAACTACCTATATATACTACGTCATATTAAATTTCACATGGTTTGTCACGATTACTCACCGATAATGAATTTTTGGGCTAAAGCTGGAATGATCGATTGCAGACGAATTATTTTGCAATTGAAAATAATCCAATTTCATTATTCATCTGAGAAACGTATTAGAGGAGTGATTTTGTGTTTGTATGGTTGCTTGAAAAAGTGGTCTTTGATTCTTAAAGGACTGTTAATCGTTTAAGTGAAACTGCTTTTCCGTGTGCAATTGATCGTACATAAAATTCGTCTCGAAAGCTTCACTCGAGAACAAAAAACTGGTTGAGATTCATGCAACACGTGTCACGTTACATTTTTACGATCCATTTTTGTCATCATTCTACACTTCGGGCTGAGCTGACAAAATCTCAAATTTACAACCTCGATGAACACTCCAGAGAAATACATACTGTGGCAATAAAACGTATTAGAAAGGAATAAATAATAACGTTTCAACAGTAAATTTGCATTTTTCATTCAGGCCAACATTTACAGCCGATTCGAATCTATAAAACAGATGCTGCGAGCAATACATCTACCTAAAAAAGAGTTTGCGACAAAATTGAAATTGAAACAAATCGTTTAGTACTGTCGCGTTTCCACATTTTCTATCCACGTTTGTCTGCGAGCACCCCATGAAACAAAAGTAATCAGACCTACATACAGATACATTTAAAAAACCAATCGTTTCTTTAATAAAATAACTCATTCGCTTGCCCATGAAATGCTTTGGAACAAAGAGAGATAGATGGAGAGGTTGCGAGCTTCTTATTTGCGAAGGTCCAAGAAATTATGGCTTAAATGACAAATTTACAGTCGAACACCTCTTTGCGTGTATTCGTCATAAGACAAAGAAACGTCGAGAACTATGGTGTTAGAAGTTTGAGAGCAAAAGAGGCCTCTTACAAACGACCATCTGTGTTCCAAAGGAGATTCGACTGCAGCGCTTCGTGATCTCGTCTGACAAAATCGGCCCTGAACTCGTGCCGACTGCTGCCAAATGAGAAGGGGTCGCGAAACCCGTGACGGCAAAGAGGTTCCCCCGGCTGGGGGGCGCGGAGAGGGACCAGCGTGTGGCGAGAGTAAAGCGAACGAAAGAGAGAAGAAAGAGCCGGATAAGAAAGGACAGCCCGGCATCGAGCACAAAGGCGCGAGAGAGCGCACACGAGGCCGCCTGATACGCCCTCTATCCTCCAGCCATTGGCTTTTTTCCGCGCCCTCTGCCCCCCTGCACACCGGTTCGCTCTATCCTTGTCCTTCCGAGCGTGACGCCGGCATCTCCGTTTCTGTCGGAACAGCCGTCGCTATCCAGCCGGCTCCTCGAGCACGACGCTCCTAAAGTCTCCATATTGCTTTCAGCATTCCCCGGCCAGCTGCAGTTGCACGCGCCACTCGGTCCGCGCGCCAGTCACGCCGCTCTGCCATGTTCTACTATCGCTGCCCACGAAAACCTACGATAATCTCGTCGTCGTGTTTCGAATAGTAATCGATAACAGTTGCGCTGTTAGCTCTTCCGTTGGCCGTAAGAGTTGTCGGCTTAGTCCGAGCGGACTTGTGAAGTGTCACACGTGAACGGGATGACTAGTGCGATTTACCACTGCGATTTTGGGCCGAAGGCTGGCTTTCAAGGGCTTCGGGTACGCAGAACCATTACTGCGGTCCTGGTCTGAAGTGCTACTCCTGGTACGGATTTGGGCCTAAATGTCTTCCCTGATAGTTGCTCTGGAGATTCTGCTTGTTTGGGGATAGGGAAGTGAAACGAATCAATGCTTCTTAAGGTTGGGGTGAAACCTTAGTTCAATTTACTGGTACTCTTCAAGATAAAACCTTAAAATTTATGTCTACTTCGTTTAAACCTTGTGAAGACTTTGGATTAGATTGGGATGTTTCTGTGAAATGTGATTGAAATTTCTGGACACGTTTCATTATCCCAATGTTGAGTTATCTGAAAAAAGTAAAAGGCAATAAGAGGTATCAAGTGATTCAGTTGAAGAAGATGGTAAATAAACGTGTGCCCGAACGATGTCGAAACATTGGTTGTTGGAAAGATAAACATTGAAAATTCATAATCGTCAGCATTAGTCATGAAAAGTCTTGGAAATCATTGATTTGTTTCGACCCCAAATAAGTTTAATCTCCATTGGAAGAGCCCTTTTTGACCAGAAGACTGGCTTTCGAAATTGACAGTGACTTTTTGTTAGCTCGAGCTGTCGCGTGCAAGTCACTCGGCGCTGACACATGCAGGATCTTGGTGACGTCAGCCAGCACCAGATCCCCTATTCCAGTTCACATTGGATAAACGCTCAGATGACGTCACTTGAAAGGATGGATTGGCGACAGAAAGGGCCAGAGGAGGCCAACCTGGAGAACAGCGATGACAGTTACTTCGATGACGACGTCTCTGTCGAGGACGCTATGGTACGTGTCTTGACGGCATTTGCATACGCTTAGGGATTACCATTCACGCTACTGACATCGGAAGTTTTAATGCTCCATCTATTTCTGATCCTGAAGCCACGTCTATCGGCCCCAAAGCCATGGTGCTATTTCTGTCTAATTAATCGAGCTATTTTTTGCTTGATATCCTCTCTTTGAAGCGACCCCCAAAGAACTTAGCAGGGTTCTCGGTGGGGGTCGAAGGGTATCTCATGTTCTTTAAGATAGTTTATTAGACTTTTATGATATTAAGAATGGACTATACCATAAGAAATTTTGTATTCTTTGTTGTCATTTCATTTTTAAACACTTTATTACTGTTATCTTTTTTTTTTATTTTCTAACCTAAGCTGTTAGTTGATTGACTTTAATTGCAACCAAAGACCTGCTCCGGTTAAAAATTGTTGAATGAAGTTTTAAAAAATGTGGTGATTCATTTACCAGTTTGAAATAACGCTGAAATTTCAGCGAATGAAAATTGTTCCTAGAAACACAAACAGTCTGTTCCCTTTTAACAATACCAGAATGTTTCTTACAAATGTTTTTACATGACTTAAGAAAGGAAATATGCAAATGTATTTGGAATTCTTTTGGTACTTTGACGTAAATTCTTTGCTGAGATTCTTTGAAGCACATTGATGTTATGCATATGTCGAACATTCTTTTAACACATTTCGGACAACTGAGAGTCAGATGAAACTTTAACTCATTAATGTCCGTTTCTTTCAGTGACAAGTAACTCTGAAAAATGAAGTAAATCCGTTTCTCAGCAAAATGTAAATCCGAGTGTATGCAAAGATAACCATTATTTATCAGTTACAAAGAGCTGATTTTCCAGAAAGGATTCACACGAAAACAAAACAAAGTAAACAACAAGGTTGTAAACAAAAACAACACGCTGTTGACCTTTTCTGTTTTTGTTTTGGTCAGTGGTAAACAGTAGCGGATTAGTTTCAAATCCCATGTTGTAAATCATCTTGAACAAGTCAAATCCGAATATACTGACTTGGTTTTTATGCTAATCAGAATGGATTTTCACTTCGGTAGCTAACTATTTTCACCTAATTCTGAATCAGTAAAAAGTTCGATCGAAAAAATTGATCGATGAACTTTCCGAGCTAACATGTCACACTGTGACGAAAAACATTATACCAACCAAAACGGGTTCCATAACTACGCTTTGAGTATTATATTATCAGCTTTTACACGATAAAACGTCATGTTGCGCGCGGCATTTTTAAATGATAAAATTAACTGATTCTGTCTGTAGGAATTCTGGAGTGTAAACCACACGAAACGGCTTTTCGATTTCCATTGATTTATTACTGGTAGTTTCTTTCGACATTTTCCGAGAGCAACGCAAATAGAAAGTATTATTTCTCGTGATAAGAATACGAGATAAAAAGAAAAAAGAAGTCATTTTTTAATAAGAAGACATTAAAGGGCTCATCTGCGGATAGCTGAAGAATTAAGAATAGGGTGAACTGGACTAAAAGTGGGGGTAAACAGTGAGTCATCGTCAGTTTCGATTTCGACCTTTTAATTGGTCTTCCCTAGTTTTTTATACACGTGTCATTTGTATTCTGCTCTAGATGGTTTTTAGTTGAACAGAAACAACCAATTTAAAAATAAAAAAAAACTCAATAAATTTAATGCATTACAAAAAGTTTGCCCTGAAATAGTTCTCGTAATAAAATATTGTTTTCAGTAACAAGTTGAAAGCTCGTTCATCAAATAAAAAACTTGTTTTTATCAAAATTGAGACTTTTCGGCTGGTACTGTGTTGCACATAGCCAAGCGTGACGCGTGTCCGCGCATAATTATCGATCCCCATAATAGTTTCGGAACAAGTTTTAACGTGAAATGCGTGCTCTGGTGCATTAATAACTCTGTCATTCGAAAACTCGTCAATGGTTGCATCTAATTAACATCTAATGACAGGGTTTTGTCACGTTCTCGGTTGAGATATTTTTTTGTCCCTTTTTTTTCGATCAGCCATTCTCAAAATCAAGAAACTATTTCATAATTCAAGTTCCAGCGGTCAACGAACGACGGTTCCTTAACCATCAACGAAAACGTGGTTTTTACGATTGTTTGCTGACCAATCTGAAATGTAAACTAAGATGACTTTCAAGAATTAAACAAACACAAGACACGTAAATAAAAATGACCCACAAAAGATCGTTCAATAACAACAAACGCATTGTTTGTATAAAAGGTTCAGGGTCAAATGCAGAATAAAAACAATAAATCGTCAATAAATGTGTTTATTTTGTTTTTATTCACACATAAATAATTCTATGGATTCTATTGAAGTTGCATTCCAATTAAAGCAAGTATATAATCTGAAACTTTGGCACAACATTTAATTCGGTAAGCTCATACAATAATCGACGTAAAAGTCAAATCTTTAGCTGTATAAATTAATACGTTCCACGCAGATATATGAATGCAACATTGTGTTCTCTCTGGTGATGAAGCAAAAGGGGTCTTTAGGAGAATTTGAGCTACACAATAACGAGGGAAAGGGGTTCAAAGGCGTCATAATGATTTGGTTGACTCCGACAGTAATAATGCGGACATTATTGTGGTCGCGCGGCAGATGGGACTCATATCTGGAGAGTGATGCAAATGGGCCTGATGGGTCCGTGAGTATTGTGCGGGGTACAAAGGAAAAAAGGCCACGCCTTGCGTCAAAAAAAATCTCCTCGGCGGAGCCACGTGGGCGTTAAATGACCTCGTCTAGTTGCCGAAGCTAATATTTAAATGCGGCTACGAGCGAAAGAAAGCCACACCGCTCGTTTACACGATTGCGCCTATTATAACCGGCAAATGAAACAGGAAACGGTTATTACTTTCAAACTCGTTTCGTGCCCGCTTTAAAATTCGTTCGCAATTGTCGCGCGACTCGGAGTCTTAAGTGCAAGCTGATGCTGACGGAATTACGATGAACCAACACACAAAGCCAATAAAGCTCGACCGCTATTAATATTTAAGACATTTTTAAGACGGCGAAATTCATGTTCGACTTCATTTCAGATAACAAAGAATCGATCTACAGTTAATAGCTCTCTTTTATGTTGCGATGGCATCCCTATCGGTAACGCAGTAAACTGTACCCTTTCGACGTCCCCTTAAATCGTTTTCTTTGCGTATGAAGATTTTGAAACTTTTTATTACCTACTTAAACGAAGGTCAAATGAGATGTTGGGAAAAATGTATTGCTGCATTTCTGTCGACAGTAGGAGAGTGAACTTTTGAACTTGACTGTAACAACATAAGCGCCTTAAAGGAGCCGAACATCGTCCGGATACTGATTAGAATGCGAGGAAATACGTAAGAACGTGGCTCGTTATATAGCGAGACCAAACGGAAGTGCGATACAAGTGCAGTTGTCATAGTTGAATCGTTCATTTTTCGTAAATAAATTCCATTCAACACGCCTTACTCGATAAGAATACATAAATACGCTACTTTTCCTCCCTCTTCCCCCCGGATTATTTATAGTTTTCAAATGTGCCGTCTATTTTTAGCACAAAGACTAAAGTAACGCGCACAGAATCCTGTTAGGCCAAATGCAATCGAAGCATCCTCATAAAGTGTCTTATAAAGTCCAATTAAAACTCTTCGTCAAATAATTTAGTTTAAAAATCAAGCTTCGGATGCAAAGCCGTACGAATTTCTCGGGAGTTAAAGTCACGTTTAACAGTGTGTGGCAGTTTATGGGACTCCTTGGAATGTGCTTCGTGCTCTTCTTACAGTTATCAATTGTCCCGACACGCGTGTCATAAAAAGTGTCCTCCAATAAATGGTGGTGCGGCCATCTTTTTTTCATACATTCAGGACATGACCGAAAAAAGTGGGAAAAATGTCAACAAGAAATTTAAACTTAAAACTTATGTCAATCACGGCTGAAAAATGAATAATTAACAATGAAGTAAACAAAAAATCTCACTAATCTGATGTTCATCTTAAAAACGTCAAAATGACTGCTGATAAACAAAAAAATAGTGCAAAACAATGAACAGAAAATGTAATCAAGGTACAAAAACAAACAAATTTGAAAGCTCAATGTCAATTTGAATGTTTTGTATACAAAAAAGCACAATAATAAATATAAACATAAATGACATTACAAAAATGATATAAAAAATAAAAACATCGAAGCTCGGTGTCAATATAAATATTTGTAAACAAGTTAACGAACAAAACAGTAAATAAAAGTAGTAATAAAAAACGAAAACATAAACAATGACCAAAATAGAGATAATTAAATAACATAAATGTGGTTTTTAGTGTAAAAAATAAGTTATCAGTTTGGATTTAAGAATGAAAAAGTCAGACAAAAGAAAAATGTTCCAAAATGTTTATAAAGACAAATGACAT
Organism: Psix sp. ZL-2020; assembly: GCA_022817045.1. Taxonomy (NCBI): domain Eukaryota; kingdom Metazoa; phylum Arthropoda; class Insecta; order Hymenoptera; family Scelionidae; genus Psix; species Psix sp. ZL-2020. The sequence goes on along the minus strand of JABFQD010003774.1, from coordinate 3,969 downwards.
CTTCAGTCTGAAGAGACTGATAAAATCTGTATGTTAGGCTTATCTCACACGTCGAGATACGCTATCCGCTGAATTCTTATCAGAGAATGGTCAAAATCGATGGTCGCGCATGCGGTAAAGAATATCACGGTGACTCGTACGCGAAGAAATAGGTGGGGATAGCAGCGTAAATAAAGTCTATGCATTACAAGTTTGATATATATAACAGCATCCAGTATACAGATTAGCGCGATTTGCGTTCGATCAAAAGAGAAAGAAAAACGATCCGTTGGTAAAATTATTGTTGGCTATGCTGGCCCCTTAAACTATAGTTGCGGATTTTGACGTCGCTCGAACTAACTGGAATGTGCTGCCTGATGAAAATTTGCTCGCGTTACGCAAATTAAGTTTGTGCTTCGGCTGACGAACTTACAAATCATTATAGTTGAAAGATAATTGGACAAAAGAGGTATTTGTAATCCTGATTAGAAGAGTTAATTAGATTTCGCAAAGCTAATTTCATACATTTGGTAATTTGTGGAGAAAACGCAATTTTCAGTTTTCAAATTGAGCAATTGGATAAAGAGCTTTGTGGAAATGGGAACATTTATTTGATTTACGGCAAAAGTTCAGATTTGATTGTCTGAAATTTCAATGAAAGATCTATTCGTTGGCAATCATAAAAGCATTTTCACAATTTCGTACGCCGCTTGTGATACTCGCATTGCAAAAGAATGTTTTTCCAATTTCAATTAGCACACTTTTGAGGAGATATTAATTGACATAATTTTTATCGGCGAACATAAATAACAGTTTTATCATGTAGAACAGCAGTTATTATTAATAATGTATTAATGTTCGACGAGTGCACGCGAACGCAGCGCCGTCGCTTAATTAATCACTCTGCCGTGAATGTATCTAACTAAAAAGCTCACTTTTTTCCATTGATTACATTTTCAATGAAAAAAGCACTTTCTAACTATTCTTTAATTCATTTCTTGCGCGCGCACAAAGAAATCCAGATTAAAATCCGTCCTATTCATTTTACACCTTTTCAATGGTAAACCTTTTATTTCCTTATGACATATGCAAATTCATTTATTTTTACGCTTCGGAAAGAAAATCACTCGAAAGTCGCCGTCTTACGTAACCATAATTGAAATATCAAAAATCGGACTAATTACACCGTCGCGACTAATTTGCATATCAGATACGTTCGATGTAACAACTTGCATCCAAAATGTCGACTGACGCGAATCAGTCATGAGACGCGGAAAACCTTGCATACTTGGCTGGCACAGTGGCGGCAATGTTTTCCGCTGGATAATAAAGTCTCAGTTTGAAATGGTTACACCGTAAATGCCGACAGATTTGACGCTCGACTGAGTAAAGAAACTCGCATTATTCACGGTTAGTAGATTAAAACGAGGAAGCTATGCCCGTGTGATCCAAAATTGCGGCCATTACATACTATGAACCGAAAACAATCGCGATTTCGCCCGCTTCCTCGTGTTTGCGTCCGTTTTTATCGCGGCTATCAGACGGACTGATAGGAAGTAATATAGTTTTCAGGTCGATAACGACAGAATATAATGAAAGGATTCTTAAGTCTTGATAAGGATATTTATTGAAATGTGATATCAACGTGGTATTCTGTTTCCATTCGTATAGATGTATTGAATTAGTTTTTATTTGTTTCAGGGACTCGACAATGTGAGCTCCGCGACGCTCAGGCCATTCAATTCCGACATCAACACCCCGAGAATCGACAGTTACAGATTCTCAATGGCGAATCTTGAAGGTATAAAACGATTTGTTGTTGAATTTATTGCTCAGGCTGATTTAAATAACTGACTGGCATTTATTTATTAAGGAAACACGGAAATTGAGTTAAGGTTCATTCATTGTTATGCTGTGCTGCAAGAAATGTAACTGTTCCGTTGGCAAATATCAAAATACAAATCATATTTAATGTTCGAACGCTCAACTTTTACTTTATGGAAAGTTTTGGGATGATTCTATTTCAATCACTTGTTAACATCATTTTCAAGTGTCAGCTTTTTCTGTCGTTGAAACTTGAACTGGTTTTCAACTTGAAATCAACAAATCAACCTATTATCAACTTTAAATTAATTCATTGTAATGCATTTTCAACTCCAATAAATTTAATTTTGTTTTCAACATTCAATCAACAAATAATGTTATTCTCAACTTTAAATCCATTGATCATTACATTATCAACATTAATTTGAATTTTGATCATTTTAGTTAAACAAAATGATTTTATTATTTACAAACATAAAATCAGCTTATCCCCACCAACTCAAAGTTTCAACAACTTTTTATCAAAGCTACATCAACAATTACACTTATTTAGATGAGTTAAAAGTTGATACATTACATAGTTCTCCGCGATTTACAATTTATTCAATTCGCCGTAGTTTTTGAATTTTTGTTAATTAAAATTTAAACTAATTCATTTAGTTCGTTTTTGTTCAAAATAATTAATCGACCACGATTAATGAATGATGATTTAATTAATATGATAAATTATTCAGAAATATTTATCGTTGAGAAGTAGAAAGTAGAAGTTGATTACTCTTGAAGCTCAACTTTTACTGAATATTAATTTTTAGTTAATTTTGCCTATCAGATCTAAATTAAGTAATTCGGTTATCGGAAATAAATGTTCAGAATCAATTTTTGTAGCGTAACCACTCTTTAAGATCTATATTGGTTCTGGTTAATTTTAACTTTTCGTCAGCTTTATTTAAATCGATTGAATCATTTATCAGTCCCGATTTGTAATCATTTTAAAGTATCTTTAAACCAATTACCAAATTTAACCACATTTAAATTTAACAATAGACTACTTTGATTCCATACTAATCATAAATTAATGTTGCTTAATTATTCATACTTATTGTTGAATTAAATCTACAGTAGGTTTATCTTATCAATTTTAATTGCACATAAATGTGTGGTTTTCATGGATTAAATGAAAAAACGATTCTATACGATAATTCGCATGCGTTAAACAATTACATTTAGCAACTTCTTCCTTTCAAAAACTTTGAGTCAAAATTGATTTACTTATAAACAATAATTAAATGTTACTGTTGAAATAAACATCAAATGAATTTAGTCAACTTCATCTTCATCATAATCTCACCTCTTCTGATATGTTGATAATAACATGATGAAATGTTGAAGTCAATTTAACAGTGATTATCCATTTCAACACGTTTCAAGTTTTTGAGATAAGTTGAATACCGGATGTTGATAAAATAACATTCAACTTTAACACCTTTTTAGTACAATGCTAGTTCTATGTTGATAATAAAAATGTTGATGTTAATATGTCAACTCAAAAGTTATCAACTTCATCAACATTTAATTGGATCGCACTTGTTTTACACGAAAAAACATCATCTTTTCTTGAAGAAACTTCCAAAGCATAATTATAGGTTTTTCGCGTTGATGAGTAGCATTAAAAATCCAATTTGTTCTTCGCCACGCTATTGAACTAGGCTAATTTTATGAAATGAAACGTAGATTTCCGCGTGATACTCAAGGAAACGTGCAAAGAAAGATCGTCCATTTGAAAGGAGAACGACCCATCGAGATAATCGGTCAGATCGTACACAAATACTTCCGGACCTTGTAATGCTCTTTTCACGTGTGCCCATATTCAACTCAGGGGAATTTATTTCACGCGCAACATCAATGAGATTAGAAGCTGACGCATTCATTGCACTCGGCGGGCATTCATTCTTTTTTTTTTTTTTTTTTTTTTTTTTGAAAAAAAAAAAATGAATTCTTTTTGTTTTTAAAAAAACAAACAGTAGCCGAGCAGTGGAAAAATACATTATGACCTTTTACGTCAATTTTTGTTGTTGATTCTTCGTCGCTAAATATTTGACGGCTCGCCTCCTCGTACCTTTGGTTCTCTATTCACTTTTCATCGATTAAAACCAACGTACGTCATTA
>JABFQD010003773.1:0-12692 GCA_022817045.1 Psix sp. ZL-2020 | reverse complement strand
ACTAATAAATTAAGGTGTCACAGATGTACATAAAAAATATAAATTTGTTATAAATAAAAAAAGTATTATTTCATTTTTATGAGTTTTATGAAAGGTATTCTTTTATATCTCAATAAGAGAATATCTTGGGAACGATTAGAAAGTACCAAAATACGACAAAATTAAGACAATCTGTGTGAACGTATATGTATAAATTTACCAGCTACGTTTCTATAAACATTATTTTAAATTAATTACTTTTTATATTATTGATTTATTGTGTAATCAATATTTATGTATATTTTTTCACATTAAATCTGATTGTTAAGTATTAATTATTGAATAGTTAAATATGATTTATTGAAAACTAAAGCATTCATAAATTCATAATTAATACACATTAATAATTGGAATGTATTAGTATACTAATGAAAATCGTTAGAATAAAGTGTCAAATGAAGAATTGGAAAATTATAATCACATTTTTGAAAATAAAAATTCTTAATCATATAAAATACAGTATTGAAGTTATAATTAACATTTTTATTTGTACAATATATTACAATTTTATGTTCATATCAGTGACTATTTGTTCAAGTTTTTCATGCAATAACTCAATAAATTTATTGAGACTTTTTTAAAGAATTTTACAAAAAGACCAAATAGAATAAACTTTTAATATTTAATTAATATTCTTAAGAATTATATTTTTGGACATTTAAAATTATTAAATAATACTTTCATAGGATTCATGTTAAAACGGAAGCACAAAATGTGGACGGAGCAGAGCAGCATCATGTATGTAATGTTTGCGGGGAATGGTTTGAAGAAGCACTCGCTCTTTTGGCTCATGCTGAATCACATGCCAGGTACATTACTATTTTAATTACAATTTTTAAGAAATTGAATATTCAAAATTTCGTTTGGTAAAAATTTATTAGATAGATAGTTTTTGAATCATGTTATCTACTAAATAAACTACTAAACAAGATCTAATGTATAGAATAGTTTAAAAAATATATTAAATATTCCTACCACTGTGAGTGGTATATATATTATTTAGACTAAAATTCCATGCATTAGGTTTTACTCAGTAACCTTTCCCATTTAACCAGAGAGAACAGAGTTCAAAGATTATTTTATGATTAAAAAACTTTTTTTTATTATACTAAAATATTAAATATTTCATATCAAGATATGATCATGAAAATTGAAAATGAAAAACAATAACACAAATATGGAAATGGAAAATCTCGAAAACTTTAATTGAAACTAATATAATCATTAAGGCTTCCAAATTATTTGACAAATTACTTTATACACATAAATAATTAATTGATTATTAACAAATAAATTATTATTTTGAATGAATTATGAAAAAACAAATATGATAAATGTAAAAAAGACTTTTAGAATCATAATAAATATTCATTTTTATTAAAAGAATTTCAACTTTAGATTAAATATTATACAACACTTACAAAGTGTAATAAAAATCTACCGTTTTCACCCGTGGAATAAATCGCTTGTTTCTCATGTTAGAATGATATTTTTCATAACGAAAACACATATCTTACTTATTGTTTTGTTTTCCAAGGGAGAAATATGTTCTAATTACTAAAGAAATGCTTCTCTTGCAAGGAAAGAAAAATAGTTTTCTTTCCTTGAAACAAATAAGAATAAACACGCTGTTTATGTACACATTTTATGAAAAACTATATATTATAATTAATTCTCTGTTACCTTATTTTATTATTATTTTTACAATTGCCTTGTTGATTATTTAAATTGCTATAGCTACAATTGTAATTTTTTACTATGTTTCATTAAAGTTTTATACGCGTTTTTCTATTTTTGTCCTTCATTTTTAAACAAACATAATTTCTTTCAATTTGATACTTACGTTTATAAAAAAAAGTTTCGTAAATGTTTTTTAGATTTAATGACTGAAATAATTTTTTTATTTTCTATATAGTAATTTTTTGTTTACTTTCTCGTGTGTTTGAAGTCACTGTTTTCTTGTCTAGTTCTCTCAATTATTATTTTATTGTTTCTATAAATCTATGAGATACTATAATTATTTATTTAATTAGCAGTGAATTAAATTTAATACACTATAAACATTTGATTAAATTCAATGTCAATTTTTATAAAACAAATTATATTAAATATTTGCCATGAAACTCATAAGAAACGCGAATTCAATTAATTGACTAAATTTATTGAAAAAATCATATTCTATAATTTCATCAAGTTTTCTTATGAGTTCCATGTTGGATTGTATTATAAAGATGTTTGTAGTTATATAATAAACTACAAACATATTTTTTTCAAATGTTCAAGTAACATGAATTGAAAAAGCAATTAAAGCAAAACTCAAAACCAAAAGAAATTGTAGAAAATAAAGTACCTAATAAATGTATTCACTCTATGAAAAAGTCTCGCCAAAATTAATGAATCTTCCAAAAAGTGAAAAAACAAGAAAAAGTTATTTTTATTAGAAATTACTTTTGGAAAATGCACATTTGAATATGTTTTCAACACAAAAAAAAGTATTTATTTCAACTGTTTTAAAGAGTAAAAAATGTTTCTTTCAAAATTTCTTTTCTGTTTTAACATTAATTTCATCCAATTTCCAAGATTCCAAATATTAAAAATATACAATTATGTATTAAATTCGATTAAAATTCACTTACGGAAGAAAAGCAGTGGAATACGTATTGGAAATGTCTGTTTTTCAAAAGTAGATCGCCAAGTCGTCGTTGCTTGATGTGTGGCGAGAGATGTCGCGACGACGCCGACCTGGTGGAGCATGTGAGGCAAAATCACATGGAAAACGCATCTCCGAACATGTGCGTTATGTGCGGCAAGATTTGCAAAGATAAGCGTAGCTTGATCAAACATTCTTGGGTTCACAGCAATGACAAGTCCTTCTGCTGCACCAAATGTGGTAAACGTTTTCACAGCAAAGCCCGATTACGAAGGTTCGTACCTTCTTCATATTATTTCATTTGTAATGAATTAACATTTTTTTATTTGTTTTAAACTATATGTGTTATAATAAAATACAATGAAAAATTAAAATAATATTATCTTTGACAGACATATGGTTTCCCATCGTAACAAAATGGTCGCTTGTGACGAATGCGGTGAAGAATTTCCGGATGGTAGAGCTCTTGTCAGTCATCGTCATTCTCATAACAAGGAACTCGGAGGACGATCGTTTCCATGCAGGGAATGTGGCAAAACATTTGGAAGTCGCAGTTCTCAACAGATACATATTAGAATACACACCGGTGAAAGACCTTATGGCTGTCGCTTCTGCTGGAAAGCATTTGCTGATGGTGGCACATTAAGGAAACACGAGCGAATACATACAGGAGAGAAACCCTATGTTTGCGCCATCTGTCCCAGGGCATTCAATCAAAGAGTTAGTAATTTATTTTCTTGTAAATTCTTTTTTTTTCGTAAAAAGGAATATTATTAATTTCTTCAATCCCAGATGAGGAATTTATTTGTTTTAATTAGAATTTATTAATAAATCAATCTTCAAAATTTATTTACTAAACAAGTAATGTAAACGAAATGAAAAATTTTAAGATTATTAATTATTAAAAATGTATTGATTCTTATACTAATGAATTTTCAAAATAATGACGTTACAAAACTGCGAGAATATATTGTGTTATATTAATATTGTGTCATATTAAGAACACATTAATTATTTTCGAATTTTCAGAGTCTGGCTTTCAAGATAAATAAATTAAAAAACTTTATTTCCTCTAATTATTTTGAAAATAATTCATGGTTTCATTTTATGACTGATTTTTTTCTCAATTTCGTAACATTGTCATTATTTTGTTAAAGGGTTATACATGCTATTAGTATATAAAGGGTAAAGGGTATAACATGCTAATAGTATATAATAAATAATAAAAATTAATGTGATGAAAAGTTGATATCTTAAAAACAATTATTATGTTATACAAATTAATTTAAATTATTGTTTATAAATAATAAAAATAATTATTAATAACACAAATATTATTTAGGTTGTACTACGAGAGCACGTTCGAGCACATCATTCAGGTCCAGATCCAAAGTGCCATGGAAGCATGACGCCATACTTATGTAAAGTATGCAACGACACATTTGCAACTTCTGAGGAAGTGGTCGCTCATATTGTACAGCATTGCGACGAAAACACAGCTCAGCGTCGACAGCCACAAACTGGACCACGTAAATACAAACGCAGACGTAAATTAAAACCACATGAACCTGATATGTTGAGTTCACCAATAGCACCCCGGGCGAATGAATCTTATGAAATGTTGACTATGCCGTCTGACTCAGATGATAATTCAAAACGTAAGATTACAAAAAAGAGCAAACAGCAACATCGTACTAATGTCGAAGAAAGCTATCAGAACGTGCTCAAAGGCTTTGAGAGCTCGTTGCAAAATATCAATTCCATTGTCGGTAGTACCAAACCAGCAAATTCAGCTAAGAATAAGCTTGCGAAGAAAGTAAAGAAAAAGGATGAAAAGAAAGCTGAAGCTGGAGCGTCATCAAGTCAACAACCGAGTCGACCAAAGATGATACATACGCAAAAGACACGAGTGCCAGTTGAAATCGGAACTGATGGTGTTAAGAAGGGTCAAAAAACTAAAACCATGGTTACTAGGACACCTAAAGTTATGCCAGTTGAACACAAACTCGGCATTTTCCCTGGAGGAGAACGAAATAGGTGCGTATTTATATTTGTTTAATTATTTCTAAACAGTTTATTGCATTAGTTATTATAATTTTGATTAAAGAACAAATTGACATATTTCTGTAAATAGTTGAATAATAATTCAAAATCAATTTGATTGATTTTCTACCTTAATAGTTACCCTTGAATCTTTACTGAATATAAAACAATGATTTATAACAATACTATGTATTTCAACAGACCCAGAACCAAAAACGTAAGTTACCACGTAGAAGGCAAGATGCAGATAAGTGTTGCAACTTTCCCACGAATGGATGAAGGCGCGAAAAGCCCCAGTTCTAGTTTGGAGCCAGGTGAGCTGGTACTCAACGTGAAAACTGAACCGGGTCTACAGCGCTCTTTATTGGACACGACTAACCATAGTAATAACAACGGTAGTATTCTTCACGCAAGTTCTTTCGAAATGGAATCCGATTTAGACGAGAAGCGTAAAGTCGCAGTTCGGCGCAAAAAGCGTGTTGTAATTAAACAAGAACCTCGAGAAGTTATGGAAATGCCAATGGAGGAGATGTCGAACAACAACAATAATGACGGAACTGTGAATGAGGTGCCGGCTGCGCAAGAGTTTGAGATCGTTGATGGCAATGATATGGAAGTGGCTTTCGAAGCGCATGTCACCACCGAAGAGAGCATTTTACCGGACGTTATGAAACCTGGTCGTGAAGAAGAGGTAGTCTCTTCAGAAATTGAAAAGGAAAACAACGTGAATAATGTGACGCTGAATCCATCGAGTATTGTTGTGCAGAATTTGATGCAATCAACGGAAGCTGAGACGATCATCCCGGATGCGGTAGTTTACACGTGCCACCTCTGTCAGGAGGTGTTCTCTAGCCGAGATGAACTACTTGGTCATGTGCCCGTCCATATTTGATCCGCTCCGTTACCCCGCTGATCGCATTTCCTACTCCGAATCGCATTTTTATCTTTCTTTTTTTATACGATTAGCTTTGCGCAGAGAACAAACCTGATTCGTTCATGTTAAAACTGCGAGATTCATTGTTTCTTGTACATTGTTCTCAGTTTGTGCGAACCATTCAAGTGGATGCTAAATTATTTCCACCTCGAATTAACTATCGGACATAAATTTTGTATATACATTAATGTTAATCGTCTGTACCTTCGTAGTGCAGTCATTTGGTTTGACGCTTTTTACAATGATATTCGAAATTGTACTGATTATATTATTTTTATGATTCATCATTAAACAATGATACACAATTAATTTAGCAACACGATTCACTGTAATAATATATTATATTTTGTAGTGATAATCGTCTTATGTTAAAAATAACTTACATGACCAAAAGCCATATATAAGCTGGTTTTTCATGTAAAGTTGTTATTTGACGGCTAAAATTGTTGGTTTGATATCCTTCGTGCCTTGTTGCATTAATCACACGATGATTCCGAAAATCTTGCGGGATATTCGATTTTGTTGCTAAACCGATAAATATATAAACAAACAAACAAATTTTGTACTACGATGATACGTAAATGAATAGTGAATACTACATATGAACATAATTATGTACAATTCGATTGTTTAATGCTAACGTCTTAAGTTATTCAACCGGTTATTTACCATCATAAAAGTGATGGTAACGATTGTGGATTAGCTAGAAATAAATGGTTGCAAAGATATTTTACTATTCAAAATAGATTTGCAATGATCGTCGCACTGTTTCATTCTCATTTGGTTCGCTGTTGTTGTCCTATTGCAATAAAAAATCAATTAAATAAGTTTCAAAAACGTGTTATAAATCGGTCATTGCAATTATATTTTATTACGAAAGCGCGAAAATAATGTTTCATAGAGAATCATGTGAAATTGTTACATAATTATGGTTAACCGAATTTACAACTACTGGAACTGTTTATTTATGTTTTAAAATATATGATGCTAAAACTTGTCAACACAATGAAGAAATAAATCATTATTAAACATTTGAAATTAAATTAAAAATTTGTCCAGATGAAACTATTTTCGCGTGATTGAAATTACCATAAATTTTGTATAGAAGAGATAATCAAAAAACTAATTTGATATTTAAACAATTCATAGAACAAACCATATACTATTGTTCATACCGTTTTAATAATAATAATCTTATAATTTTGTCAGAACACATTTTTACTTAATACGAAGATATAAATTTTTGTTCACAATGACTTTTCATTTACATAGTTTAGAAATCATGTAAAGAAATTCCAAAGTTATCATTTAAAAAGTTGCGCCAATTTTGAGTTTATTATCTTGAATGATTGTTCTCGTAATTTTTTACAAGTTTAAAACAAATGATGTAAATGAATATACATGAATAAATGTTAGCGGCTTTAAAACTATGAATGGACTATAAATAAAAGTATGCGAATAGCTGAATGAAGACCAAAGCTAACATAACACACTGGAAACAAAATATATTATCCAAAGCAATATTGTCTAACAATATCTAACAATTACAGGATAACAATATAGTCGAATAAATATAAACCATAATCGATATATCCAAGCGCAACCATATTTTTGAGTGAGACATTGTCACGCGGAAAAGTGTAAATGTAAATAAAAGGTTTAGTTTAGATAATCTGTATCGTTAAAGCTAACATGAATGGCTAATAAAATTGTAAAATATAATCAACGTTGATCCCATGCTTGATTGCGACGTCGATGATTTCGCATGTAATTAACGGTTCCTGGAAACAGCAGACGTGAATGTGTTTTTAATATGATCGTTTCGCGAGGATTGTATAGTGGTTTTGGACAATCGAATTGAGAACGGCTCCGAAGTGGAAACCAGCTTTTTTCAAAATTGTACGAAATAATGCAAAGTTTTGAATAATTTTTAATACATTAGAATTATTAGTTTAAGGAAACTTGGATAACTAGGATAGATGAAATTTTTCTCTATGACTATGAAGTAATGTCATAAATGTGTAAGTAATTGTGGTTTATTACTAATAAATGTAATGTTTAAGGTCAATTTTAGTTTTAGTCAACGTACATCCATTAGGGAGACATCACAATTTGAGCATCGCATATACAGACTTTGTTTCAACAATCATCATTTGTGTACCAATTTTTGTTTTAATATGTACGTTACATATAAATAGTACTATATATAGTTATATCGTTAGATTATTCTATATAAGGGCAAATTATAAAAAATTCAATCAGTATGGTATATTGTATATATTAATATTAATACATTGGATATGATATGATTGCCATTCAGTGTTTATCGTAGTTGTATTTTTCTTTGAATAAATCATTATTAGATATAAATCAGCTATCGGCTTATCATTTGCAAAGAGGAAACGGCACGATGAATGCGATCCAAATTATTATTTCGAGCATTCGAAGCAGCGTAGGAACTTTTTGGAAATGCTAATTTGTACTTAAGAACATCTTTTTGCTATTAAGTAACTTCATTTATTTCGTCTTTTTTTTTTTTTACAAAGTTCAAGGTATAAAATCGCAAACACCATAAATTTCTTTCTCGAAACCCATACAAATTATGGAGACTAGAATGAGTAATGCACCTGCGAGACTAGACATAGTTGGCACATCTTTGAAAAAGTATATTTGTACTAAATAACCGAGAATAATATCCAGCGATCTGGTCACTGATACTTTTCCAGCACCTTCAATTTTTAAAGCCTTAGCCACCAAAACTTGACCGCATAATCCTGTCATAGCTATGGTTAAGATTAAGACCCAAGAAAACCAATCTTTAGGAACAATGCTGTAAAAATAACAAATTAATTATACTATACATCACACTCAAAAGTCAATCATTTATTTTTTTTAATGAAAAATACTTACTCGTGTGGATGTTCTTCAGGTATGACGAAGTAAAAAATCACAGCAGATAGAAGAGACCAAATTGAAAGACTCAAAACCATCACTGAATAGTGGATTTCCAGACATTTTCGCATTACGACGATGTTCAGTGCAGTAAATAATGTTGCTAATAACGCATAAACGTATCCCATTACATCATAAGGCGTATTATTAAGTGTCTGCAATCAAAGAGCATATTTTTAAAAACAATGAATTTATATCTAAAAATAGTTATTTTTTAAACAAATACAATAAAAATACCACTAAACTTACTCGAAAAATGAAAGGCGGTTTTGCAACTAAAATGACTCCCATGAATAAAGCACATATGACTATGATACGCAGGAGGCCGCATGGTTCTTTGAGAAATATAAAGGACAAAGCAATAACCAGGACTGGCGAACTAAAAATTATTGTCGTCGCATCTCCTAGAGGTAATTTCCGGAAACTGAAATACAGCAGCGACAAAGTCAGTCCTCCTACGATCCCCTAATTATATAACAAACCAATTTTATTAATACAAAAATAAAGTTCATTTGAATAATTTGGAATTATATCTTAAAATATGTAGATAAATAATATTCATCTAACTTATTATGTAAGTTATATAAAATAAAAATATATATTATATACAATACAAAATATATTCTGTATGCACCAAATTTAATAATAATTCAAATATAGTCCTTACTTGAAAGCTTATCAGTAACCTTTGACCTTTTGGACCAAATAGATTTTTGGAGTTTACGCATGCTATAATGGACATTATAATTATTTGAATGATCGACCTAACAGCAAGCAGCACCATAGGATTGACATTTCGCACAGCCTTCACTAGCGCAGAACTGATGGTGAAAAAAGTGCCGGAAATAAATGCAAGCAGTATTCCAAACCAGTTGGTCCCATCGCGATATGTTCGGCAATTATGATTGAACTGTTCGGTATATTGGTACGCAGGATGGATACTATTATAAGATGAAGAATTTTCTATGTTAAATTTCATCACAAAGAATAATTTGTACGACTTCTTCGCAACAATACTGACTTTCATCTGTGGCTCATTAAGAGCTTTGGCTTAATCCAGATTAAAGATGACGAAAAATAATGTTATGCGAAATTAAATTTCATCTCTGATTAGCATAATAGTTTGTCTGCTTGGATATTTATTGAGGTGATATCTGCGCGTTATACTTTCATGAAATTAAGGTGTGAATGACCTACATTTCCGTTGTCTTTTAATAATTCAAGCAATTAATACACTTCTTTTCTCAACAATATTTTTATTTTTTATATTAAAATTCTATTTGTATTTAATTACAATTTTCAAATGGTGACAAAAATTACAATTGAATTTTTGAATATTATATATAAATTGCATAATCATATGCATAATTGGTTTAACATTTAACTGTTAAATAATTACAATAATGTTTATTAAAATATTGTTTATGAGCATATTAATATTCAGTCTTTGCCAAATTGAAGTAAATTTTTTGGTTGATCGACACGAACAAGTTTGGCACCAACGTTGAAGTATCCCAGATACTCCACAGATTCTGGAGTTGTGTCAATGTGGTAATGACCGCCTTCGTTATGGTGGGAAAAGCTATGAAAATGTTGCACTCTTAAATCCAATTCCTGAGAAAGAGGATAATAAAAATAAATATGCAAATTATAGAAAATGTGAAATATTTATCAAAAATATAACACAAATTAATTAAGCTTACAGTTTCTGCAGATACAAAAGTTCCTACTGCAATTAGTGGCGCTGACATATCATAAAAGTGAAGCCAATTATTAAGATCTCTGAGATTTTCTAAGGGCGTCTTAGAAAAATCAGGCATAACGTGCTGTTTAGCTTTGCCTTCTTTTAAAAGAAACGTCCCTCCCAATCCTAAAAAATGAAATTTAAATTTTATAGTAAGCAGTATTCATTTGAGTAATAAGAAATAATTTAATTATTCAAATTTTATTTTTTAAACATAGAACTTTTTTCATAGACTTTTACAAACTATGAAAATTATCGTTGTTTGCAATGAAGTTGTCATTATAAAATCAAGAGTTTTTCTTGCATTTTAAAAATGTTTACATTTAAAACGCAGAAACATAATTACTATTTTACAACTTTTCGATTATTATAGTAAAGAGTTTGTACACTCTTAATATATCATAGTGTTTTTTTACTATCGTAAAAATATATATAAAATCTTTGAAAATTATTACCGACTAGTTTATCAGGAAAATGATTGGCTAAAGCTTTTTGCATACAAGCAATAAAGTCATCAGAGCCAGTGCGACGTTTAGCATGCACTTTCAATACTTTATCAGTTTTCCCTTCAGACAAAAGAAGATTGGCTAAAAGCGCGAAACGTGTTTCATTTTTAGGTAGTGTTTCTAAAACACATTCATCAGTTTCCACATTTACAGAGGCGATACGAGTTTCGTTTTTAAAGCCGTTATTTTCATGTAAAACATTCATCATCATCTGCAAATAAATGTTTTCAGTATTTATATTGGTTATTTGAAAATTACACGCTTATTTTATCGATTTAATCTTTTTTAAACAGTATCTTAATTTTAGAGTTACAAAAACATTAATAATGGTTTTTTATTTTTTTCTTATTTATTTTTAAAATCTTAAAATAAGACAGGAAGAACAATTTTTATATAGTTTGACTGAATCATTACAGTAAATTATGTCTGTTTTCACTTAGCTATAAAAATAACTTGCAAGTCATTTATCTCACAGTATAAGACAACACATTTTCTGAAATTATTTGAAAATAAAAAATAGTCAAATCTAATTACTTAATTTCTTACTCTTAAATATATATAATTATGTTATTTATTTATGATTAAAATAAATGTGATTATGATTCAATATTTTGAATAAACAAAGGAAAAATAGAAAAATATGAATTTCAGAAAAATTACATTAGTGGCTAAAACAAAATGCTTATCTTGTTTTACTTTTTAAACAAGTTTTTTCAATTATACCTCACTTTTAAAGAGTATAATTTTGTATATTACTATTTTATGTTATTATTATTTGTTCCACACAGAGTATCTTTAATAATAACTTATTTTACTTTATTTTACATTCACATTTTTATGTGAAATGCTATAATATTCTCTTATTATTATCATAACGATAATAATATTTCTTCAAGCATACTGCTTTACCAAAGTCGCAATTTATTTAAATAAATTAATCCAAAAAATTATTAATATAATTTTCAAACAACACAAATAAAAGTCTTCAACTCAAGAATTTAAAACATAGGTTACATAAAGTGAGGTATATTCAAATGTACCTCGCAATTGCTATTCAAGTAAGGCCAAGGCCCAGCTCCAGCTCCAATAACAAATGATTTATTGCCATCATACTGCATTTGGTTTAACAAACTCCTTATGTCATAAACTTTTTCCCGTTGAACCAATGGAAGCAAATAAGATGGTCCGCCGACTTCGATTATCGTTGGCTTTCCTCCCAAGCCTAGATTTCAAACAACAATAAGCCATAGTTATTTTAAAAAAACACGAACAATTGTATTCATAACAATAAAATGAATATTAAAAAATATTTCTTACCTGACGCTGCTAAGGTAAAAGGCTTTTGAGTAAGATCGGGACAATTTACTATTTCAACGCTGAACTCAGCGAAATTTTTGGATAACGCTTCTGCAAATACTGAAATTATAAAATAATAAATTAATCGAATATTTTGAAAAATATTAAACATTGAATTGAATACAATTTAATTACAGTTTTTTAATTCTTCAAGAGTAGGAATGTGCAGAGATCTCTGTTCCAGTTTAAGATTTATTCCCTCTAAAGTTGCCATATCGAGGTGAAACAATTAATTGTTACTAAAAATAAAATAAATGTTACCAGCAGTTACCAGCTTGCTTCGTAGCTAAACAATATTTTGTTAGTTTAAATGAATAACAGATCAAATATAAGTTGAATAGATAAATTGCGAATGAAACTAGTTTATATCTAATCTTTTCCTACAATTAACCGCAAGATGATTTTATAAGTCTTATCAATTGCATGTTTTACCACTTGTATGAAATAAAAATTTAATCTTACAGATAA
>JABFQD010003772.1:0-12692 GCA_022817045.1 Psix sp. ZL-2020 | reverse complement strand
CTCTCCCTTTTGTTTTAAAATGCATTTTTCGTGATTCTTATCATTTAGAAAATAACATTCTTTAAACTATTTTGTCTTATTTTTTATTCCAAATTTGATAATATCTGGCGAATTAGATTAAGAAGATTGTATTAACGCATGATGAGAGAAGCTTTAATTATAATTTTAGATTGTAAAATATACTAATTGTTAAATTAGAGAAAATTTTCACGCTAAAATGTCTATAAATTTTTTTATAAAACTATGTATGCACCTAGCAAATAAACTATGCCATCATAAAATCATGTTCATAGATGCAATATAGTATTTCAGAAGAAGAACAAAAAAGCAAGCAAGTTTTTCGTAGCAGTATGAAGTGTGTATGTCAAATCGAATATATTTCTGATAAAAAATAGTAAAAGTACTCATGTCAAATAAAACATGTATTTTTTTAATATTCAACCAGATTTAAACAACATCAATCATTCAAAAGGATTTCACAAAATTTGATTACCTTCGCCAATTTTCTATCGAATGATTTGCAAACAGATACGCTTAAGTACAAATTCGGTTTTACAAAGTAAAAAGTTGTCTTTTTGTAAATTGGCAAAGCAAATATTCAGAATAATTTAGAATTTGGCATGCAGATTTTGAAACGTAGAGAGAAACTCGAAAATATCATTTCTCGTATAAGATTTACAAAACAAATATCATTTTATGGTAATTGGTACTGAAAAATCTTTATGTACATTTATAGAGACGTTTTACAGTGTGCAAGTGGAGGCGAACAAGATAAGTTCGAAATGGACAATAACGGCGACGGAATAGCATGAACGTAATCACAAATAATGTAAATTCAGTAACAGAAAACTATTTCAAGTGCAGGATACAAGTAGCAATCAATTATCAAGCGATTTGTCGTGATAAAACGTGCCTACTAATCAAATCAGGCTGATTCGCACGTGGAAGAGAATTGGATTATTCGAAATGAAATCAAGCGCCCGCGGGTTTTCGTCAGCTAATCAAATTTATAAGCATTGATTGAGTCGCGACGTTGTCTCGTAGCGCGTTTTTGATTGGGCTACTCGGACTCGTCGAAATTCCGTCGTTAAAGACAGTCAATCGTGGGCACGTTTATGTTTGCAAGTCTAGTCGAACAAAACCGAACGGTTCGATAGCTTCTGATCACCTGGGCATGCATATTTTATGTGCCGGCATTCACGCGGGGAATCACACGTAGTCCATTTCAATTATTTCCGGAAGCATGACTGTTCCGTGAGCCAACGCGCTATGCCAGCCGGGCATTTTAATTGAAATGTGATCCCAATTAAAATGATTCTCGCGAGCGTCAACTATTCCTAGGGCGAATCGTTTATTTGGTTGAGTTAAGAGGATGTTCAACAGGATCACCAACATTGAAACGACAATTGATCGTCAAATGTATTTTTATTCTGTGTTTGCTGTCACTAAATGCAAGTGAACCTTTAAATCAATCTGAATATTTTTTATCGACGAAAATTGTAAACATTTCTTTGACAATAAATCCTAGAGGTTAATAAATTATACATATTATTTTTAGAGAATGTTTTTGCTAAAATAAAAAGAAAATAAATACAGTTTTATAACATTAAATCAAGCTATTGAAAACGGGATTTTTCTTATATATATTCTCTATAATAAGCTATATAATATAAAAAAGTGATCTACAAAAGGGAATTTTTGCAGTCACTTTAGAAACATTTTAAAATGTTCAAGAACTGACAATATATTGTTTATTTTTAAACCTATTATTTGTTGTTTCATATGTAGAATGAAATACTAAAGGCATATTTTGATTTATTTTCATACAAAATAATGCTGTAATTTTTCAGCGTCTGTACTTTGATTTGCAGACACACATCGAATCGATCGTTCCAAACTTTTCCGAATGGCATTGTAATGCGCATAACAAAATATATTGAACTATCAGAAGTTCAGAATATATTACAAGTATCGTTGATAAGCTATTAGTACAAATAAAATTTCAATTACTACTAATTTTGAACCTGAAACCGATAAAGATGAAATATATTTTCTTGTATTTATTAAAATTATATGTTTAATTAATTTTATACATAAATAAGCTTTATTAAGAAGTGGAAAAATTCTTCTTACTTCAGAAATTGAAAAAACGTAAAGATGATGTATATTATCAAATATATAGTTAAACAATTACTTTGTAATTTTATTAAAACTAAATATTTTTAGAAGATAATCTAACATATTTTTCATTGAACTGTATCCTGTGCGTTCATTTTAAACTTCGGTCGTCATACTGTAACTCACTTCATGCGCAGTATTTTATTTATTAGAAGTTGATGGGAAGTAGGTAGAAGGTGATATAAAATATGTGAAAAAACCTCATAAATCAATCATGTTCCGTTGTTGAAAAAATCCCAAAAGATAACTTATGTTGAAATTAATACATCCACCTTTAACTAGAAAATTGATTGTAGAAATAAATATGTATATTTTATATTGTACACAAATAATAGAATCCATTCGATTATACAAAAGTTTTAAATAATTTAATTATAATGCACTTTGACGTATTATAATACTGTATTGTTCAATGCACAATTTAACACCTTGTACATAATCCTCAAATTTTCAGATACTAATGGTTATATCACATATTCAGTGCAACATTGCGGCAATAATTAATTGCTCATTTTGTTTTTGTTGCAATTATCTGACTCTTAATTAGTTCAATATTAAAAAACTTTTAGTTATGTTCGTTTATAAGTAATTACTAAATAATTTTTAATTTCTATTTTATTAATTTCGGTAAAAAATATATTACTTCTTCATTATTTACTGGAAAATTTAATTCTAGAACTGATAATAATTTGTCAATATTGATGTCATTCTTTTTAAACTATAAGCTGCTTATTAAAGTAATATAGCAACTTAATAAGGTTGAAATGACAAATATCAAACATAATATCAATATGGGAAATAACAAAATTTTTCTGATCGAATAAAATAAAAAATATTATATACTTTAAGAGAAAATGGAAAATAATTGAAAAAAATGAGTTAAAATATAAAAATCGTTTAGTTTAAAAAACTTGCAAGTTTGTTTGTGAAATTGCGAATTCATGCAAGTCAAAGGTAACACATAATACGATTCTCTTTATCAGCTAATGATTAAATCAATGGCAAAGTTTATTATGACAGAAGCTTTGGCTAGAGCAAAAGTATGGAGATTTGTGTTTGCTCGGTTGTACTAACTTTATAACTTTTTATAAGCGTTTTTTCTTCCGAAATATTAACCCTTCTCTTAGATCGGATGGCACACCTTTGCATTTACTCGTATGACGAATTATAAAAGCAATTATCAGCACTCAAAAAGAGTGCCAACGTATGCAGTTTTATATCAAAAGAAGAAGTGTGTTAGACGACCTTTCAAGTTGACGAAGCTTTGAACTATTCAATAAATTCATTTTTACACAGTTTAATTGGAGCTCGGAGTTACAGAGACAATTTTCGAGTGCATCTGCATAAAACAGCTCCACTTCGATTCCCGTGTTTAATTATTAACGAGTAGCTTTTTTCCCGTCAATGGCATTTAAGTGGTACAAATTCGCGCTCCCAATGCATTTTTAATGTACATGCCATCTTGCATTTGATATCGCTTAATTGCGTTTTTTGCCTCCAATTGAAGAAGCGCGCAACTTCGTCTTTAAGGCACTGATTAACATCTGATTTTAATTTCGCTTTAAGTTTCTCCTGAAATTTTATATTCCGCGCACTTCTTAAAAGAAGCTCGCGTAAATGACAAGAGTCGGATTTCGGTGCGCCGACAATTACAGTGCGAATACTGAGAGAGAAGATCGAACCCTTTTTAAACGGTTTTGCATAATTTATCAACGCTAAACGTCAGAATAGAAATTATGACGACAATTGCAGATGCTTAAAGGGCGTGAGGTCTAAAGTAACAGCTATAATTCTATTCAGCGCTGAAATTGGAGTAACTCTAGACGTCACGAGAGAAAGACAGAGCTACAGAGAGTGGCACTTAAGAGAGCTTTGGCGCAGCTTTTTAATTAGAATCCCTTCGGAGAGATGCATGCAATGAAATTACAGCCTATGAAGTTAGGCGAATTTATGTAACCCTTCTCCTTTCGCGCGACGTCTAATTGAGGAAATAAATACGCAGCTTCGTTTGACGCGAGAGTGCATCCTCGCGCGCAAATTGCCACCGGACTTAGACGCGCCGATGCATTAGAAGGGAATTATAATTTGCTCTGAAATTCTTACATCGATTAATTCCAAAGTAGCTTGTACAAGCTTAATGGAAGGAATTTTATTCTTCCATACTCGCAGCGACGTCAACTGCCATTGCGAATTACTTTGAATGTTTAAACATAAACTAACGCAATTTTGCAGATTGAAGATGAGTTGATTCATTTGACAGAACGTTTCTTCGACAATTCGATTACTCGGACATCAAAATAAATTGAGCGTCCCGTTTGATTTGCTTTTGATCTAATTTCGCATTTCTAATTCGAAGTTCAAATTTGATTCGAAAAAATGTGATTGGAAAAAGCTTTTTTGCGCAGTCCACAATCCCGCTTTTCGGACAACTATTAAAATCGAATGTAACAACGCTGTGGCATCGATTATAGGGCCATCGTGGTATATTGCGAAATTAAATAAAACTGCACTTCGTTTGAAACAATAGTCTGCGTAAGAGAGCATTGCCAGTTCCATTAGCAAACGTTCCAATAACCATCAACACAAACCAACACAGCCAAAAGTAATGAAAGAATAGAAATTTAAAACAAATCGCGAGAAAGTATTTGGCGCTGCGCTTAATTGGCTCGCGCGACGAGTCGCTGCTGAATTGCGTTCGAAGTATACGCACTACGTACTTATGACGAACGCGTTAATTGTATTGCCTGCGTGTCAAATATTCCATTAAAACAAAGTACGAATGACTGTTTAATGCTGGACATAGTTGGTCGCGTGGTTATGTTTTCCGCAGCAAAGAGACAATTGCTGGATGAATTGATGTTGTTTGCGTTCAACCGGCGCTATCGTTTTCTTCTGCGGCAACGCGCAGCGCTGATAAATCATGCAATAAGTAATTACGCCCTGCCATTTGTACTATTTTTATTTTAGTTCCAGATAATCAATTATGAAAATTTCGCAAAGCCACATGGGATGTAATAATTGCATTCGTTTTAATTATCCTGGAAACAATTCACGACAAAATGTGCCTTCTATAATTAAACGAATCGTTGATCAAATTTAACTGCTTTCACTAATTAACTAATTAATGGCCACTTTGTTGTTACAAGCGATTTGTATTATTTCAAAATATTTTATGAAATTGGCCTAATGTTCGAATCTTCTAAAGTATAGCGAAATTCAAGGAAATTATAAGTGCCGTAAACACTTCTAAGCTTGTGTTATAAGTACACTGCAAGCATACACTATTTTTAGACGTTTTTTTTCAGTAAAAATTTGTTCAAGTACACTCAATAAAATGAGCAAAATTTATAAAACAGTCAAAGTAACATAAATATTCTTAACAAACAAAAAAATGTGTGAATCTATAATAACTGGAAAATAATATTAAACTTTATTATCCAACTTGATGGCTGATTTAAAAATAAAAAACAATACTAATAAAATTCAATATTTTTATTAGGAACTTTTATTAGGAATTTTAATCCGTTTACTTTTAATACTACTTTAAGTTTAACAATTTGTAATGAACAGATTTTAAAAATTTGTATGATTCTTCTTTTCATTAATTTTACTAATTAATTTTAGTTATATTTTATTGATTTTATTAATTAATTTTAATTATTTTATTGAGCCGTATCGGTATATGTGAATTTTTTCAAGCAATTCACATATATATGAATCATGCAGTTTTTATGATATTCCGTTTAACACAGTTAGGTATTAGGCTGAGGCGTTTTTGTAAGATTATATTTTCAGCATTTTAATGTTCTAGAAACAAATAATGATTATGAGTATAAATATTTAATTCCAAAATTAGCAAATATTATTAGGAGCCCTTTTAACCGTTTTTGTTACACTAACAGTATAGCCAATTTCAATTTTGTATACCTTATGTTTTACCTTATTTCTTTGATATAAAATATCATTTAGAATTTGAATACAATTTCAGCTATTGTAAAATTATAATCTCAGAAGAATTATTCTTCTGACTTTAAATTATAACTTTTACAAACAAAATTTTACAAAAAATAATCGCAAAGAAACAATTACTATTTACAAGTTCTGAAATCCTTTCATTCTATGTTAAAAAAATTTGATTTACTTAAAATAAAATTTATTTGATGAAAACAATAAGAATCAACGCAATTAGTAGAGCTTTAAAATTGAAATCATGATTTATATTAAAATTTGACAAGGAAAGCCTGCGATTATTCCACGGGATTTTACCATGAAAGCATAAAAGAGGATGAGGAAAAAAGAAAGTTCATGTCCTTGGCAAGCGAGTCTCAGTAGAAATAATGTGGCAGTTATCGAAAAACCATTAAGTGGCATAAAGAATGCGGCACACTTGTAGTGTTTTTTAGCTTGATTTCGTTGCACTCGTAAAACGCAAAGCAGCCGCAGTTTATGTTGACTCGCGCCACTTCGTCGGCCCGATAAATCTGATGTCGCTTCATATTACTGACGAATTATTCAACCGCCGGAAATTTCATTAGATTTTCACATTTAACTCTCCGCACTTAACATTGCGCTCCATAATGGTACGAGCGTTTTGTAGAATCTTCGACTTACGGTCTTGCGAATATTGCTTTCCTAATTTATCGTGCATTTTGTACCAGACCAAGTAATAAAGCGAATTGATGGGCCGATAATCGGCTTGCTGAGAAAAAACGCGCGATTCATTCTAGATGATATTCCGATAATAAATAAAACCTTTTTTATTCAGTTGAAAACTTTTCCTGGTCCAAATCGATCTTCTAAACGAGTTTAATTGCAGCATTTTTGGGCGATTGCTGAAGCAAGATATTGTCCATGTAAATCAATCGAATTATTATATAGAGGCCCATGTTTTACGATCAAAATGAAATTGTAGAACAATTTGAATGTTAAAAAGGAAAAATTAACTTATTCAAATACAGCTATATATTAGGGGATGTTATGGTAATTTAAGGAACAGTATAGAGTATTTACTCATACTTGTAACTAAGATCTATAAATATGGATTCTACATTTACATTTCTAGGTTAAATTAACAATAGTTCGCTGATAATTTATGTGGTAACAGAGTTCGAAATGTTTGAGTTCAGCAATGAAGTCGGTTGAAAAAGTTTATCTCGCCCGCAATTCAGCGGCGTTTAAACGTTATTTAATTATTGCTCGGTAATTTGTGAAACAGCCAGCTTATCTCGCTTGTTTTTCTACTTGTAATAGTCGGTTCATAAAAGTTCAACTCATAACAACACAATTTTACAGCACAATTAAAATTGCGTAAAACAGACGACAAAAAAACAAGCTATTTCATTTCGACGGCTGCTCCTGTAATGTCATACGAGGGATCATTTTGCAATTGCAAAGAACTAAATACTTTTAGAACACACAACAGATCTACTACGAGTTTGTTGTTCTTTTTTCCTCACTGGTGGTCTGGTCACACTTATTTTTATAAAATGTTCCGTGCTCAAATTATCGCAGTTTTTATAACGTGTTTCGTTGCTCAACACAAGGATCGTGTTTGTTTGGCCAGCGTAAAAACTTTAATATATGTTTCCGTCGTTATCATAACAAGAAGCACTCCCTTTTTATATCAGTGGAATTTCATTTAATTTCGCCTGCCATTTGTTTTCAATTTAGCAGTAGGTAATCCAGTTTCTCGAGGGCTAAAAAAAATTAGCAGAAGCGCTCTCTGCGAAAAGCCGGGTGCAAAGTTGATCAGAGCCGCTTAATTAGGAAACCATCATTTCCAATTGGACTGAGGTTGCATGCTATTTTTACTGTATTTGAATTCCGGACTTTCTCTTGCACATTAAAGATGCACAAAAATGCAGAAACCTGCATTAAGGATTCGTGTTTGACACGCATCGTCTTTAATAGCAGGTCTTCCAAACTGGGATGCCCTCAAACCATCACGCCTTCCTCTATTACTAGGGTTATTACTATCTAATCCCCTCCCCCATAACTGATGTGGCTCGTTGGATGCAATTATCAGACTATGATCAGCAGATGAAAAAACTCAATTCTCCCAAAAGACTCCTAGACGCAGTGTCGGATGGATGTCTGACCAATCAAATACCTGCGTGCGAATTTGCATGCACCAGCTGCTTCTTTCTTCCGTGCTCAGTCAGCCAGTAATTTGCCGATGTCATCCTGGTTTATGTTTCGTTATGCGTTGCGCCTGAAGCTAGACTTGTAATGTGTGCTCTTGTCCGCGTCGCGTTGTCGCCGAAATGAGACGTTGGCACACCTGCTGTGTGATTACCAGCGCCCGCTGCCGGCTATCGCCACCGACGTCCGCGCCCTCCGAAAGGCATCAAGGATTCGTTCACCAACTTCTCCTAGGTTCTTTTGGGAGAATAAGCGCTTTGATTGGTGCGATTACTTTTCGTTAAGTTGGCTACGGAATGAGCCTATAAATTTTAACCCAACTAGCAGCTGATTGATAGCACCGCGAAAAATCAACCGCCGGGGCGTAAACTCGCACGCCCATTGGCCTGACATTGCACGCTAGGCCGCCTCAGGTTTTTCGCACGATTTCCTGTAGGAATTCTACGCGCATAATTTGGGGGAGATATGATCTGCAGAAGATGTGCGTGAAAATGGAGTCGTCCTGCTATGGACGCGGCCTTATTGCGAGGGGAGGCATTAAACAGCTACGCCATCTAAGTGATGGTTGGCCGACGGTGGGCGGAATGTTTTGGTTATTATAACTGCTGATAGTTGCAAGAATTGAGGATAGTATTTTGAGTCAATTAACTTGAATTTGAGTCGCATCGAGTTTCTCGTCAGGGAAGGCTTGAGTAGTTTCTTGAGAATGACTCCGAAATAATTGTTCGGCATACATTTTTATGTACGGAAATAGGGAGTTTTGAGACGATATGTAAATTTATGATGCAGTTATTTTAACATAGTTATTATGTGTAATTAGCTTTATGATCAGTATAAGAACATTTGATGAATTGTAAATTATCTTCTTTTCGCATACAGTGCAGAGTTTCAGTTTTGGTTAAGTCATAAACTTATATCGAAAGATCAGTAACGGATGTGTTGGAATTGTAAAAACAATTGTTTTATTTTAGAGAGTTTTATAGCAGTTTATTACGAATAAAACTGTATTGAATAGTTTTACATATTCGAAATAACAGTGTAGCATTTTTACGAAAATATATATAAAAAGAGCTTTTTTTCAAATTGTAATACGTAATCTTAATCTTATTTGTTACTATCACAGCTTATTTATGTTTAAAATAATGTCAGTAAAAAATGGCTAAGTTCAATTTCAAATAATTTTATACAAATTAATTAAAAATTACTTCTACTGATTTATGATGAATCAACATTAAATCGCTAGCGCTTGATACCACCATATTTTATTCATAATAATAAACTTCTCCGTATAAATAAAACGTAATTTAATGAATTTCGGTTAAATTGGTTAACAAATCTGAAACATTAGGAACAAAATTATTCGCATAAAATTTTATTATCGAAAATATTAACTTATGAGTGAAAGCGAGTAAAGCTATAAATTATTAATAATAAGAAATTATAATAAATTTTATTATACTTCGAAAGTTACGATTAATAAATCTTGACAATTTAGTATAAAATTAATGTGATTTCGTTTTAAAAACAAGCACGGTACTACCGTAGAATATATTCAAATTGAATACAATGTTAAACTTTACGTCTTCAATTTATTTTGTGCGGAAGTTTAGTTTCAATAGAATTGAGAGATGAAAAATTTAATCTAAAATTAGTCATTTCAAGAGAAGGTCGAAATAAAAGTTTGCGTTTCAATTCTTCTTTACGATCTAACTAACTTTCATGTTAATAAATAATATAAATTTTCTTATAAACATTTGATATTACATATTTATCGTTGAAAAGTTTCGTTCTTTATAAATATTGATTTTATTTTAAATCTTTCAGATCATAAAATGAAATTTATATTTTCTTCATTTTATATTCAAAATGATAAAACATTTTAATTAATTTAATTTTTTTATTCATTACATCATTCACCTTCCATTAAATTAATTCGATTAAAAATTTCTGCAAAGTTTACATTTTTTCTAAAAATATTAAAATTCGTAACACGTGTTCAATGAAATTTAGGCTGATCCGAAACCCAAAACAAGTCAGAAAGCGAGCTACTTTCTTAGAGAATTCCCAAGAGTTGGAGCAGCGTTATTGGCTCGATGGATACAATAATATACATCTTACAAATTGCAATATAAGAAGGCCTGTGCGCGAGATGTTCGGTCCGCAGATAAATCGTTCGAGTTGCTTCTAACAAATGCGTCTGAGTCGTTTGCGAGACAGACTAACAAATGACAGTGATAAAACAAGAGTCTTTTTGGCAAGTGTATCATCGGCGGGGCGGCTCGTAAAGCGATTCCCTCGAACTTCGGCTGTTATTCACGCCGACGAACCAGGCGAACGAGAGTTGAGCGACTTCATTCCTCCCGAAGGGTCCAAATACTTCGGAGACGATCGGAAGAAGGGCTCCTCAGATACGCCTGAGAAAACTCTGACCCTCAGTAACATTTTTGATCAACACCCTTGGTCCTTTCGACTATCTTTTGCGCTCTCTGAAAATCATTTGTTTTTTTTCTTTGCAAACACAAATCACGTATTTCACTATTTTGAAAAGTTACCTAAAATGCTTTTTGAAATTTTACTTACATCTCTATTATAGGAAGTATTTTATATATTCTTCTGTCGACATTTTTATGTATTATGAAATTTCAACTATAAAATTATTAATTTTCTTTGAGTAAACATTTTGTGTTTGATAAAATAGTATCGAAATAACACAAAAAACTCGATTTATCCATATATTTTTTAGTAAAAGTAAGTCGGCAAGGAGATTTAGACGAAGTGGTTGATAGATGTGGTTGAGGGAGGAGATAGAGATCTGCAAGCCGTTTGAGAAACAGTTGTGGCGAGTAGTGGTGTTTCGGAAAAAATTTGGCAAATAGATCGTATCTCTGTTACGGATTTGTTTTTACGTTTTTGGAATTAAATGGGTTTTTCTAACATGATTGATTTCGGTTTCGAAAACAAAAAGCTGATTATTTGAAATTATTTGTATCTGCAATACAAAATAATAAATATTTTTGAAAATAATTACTTTCGAATTTTCTTGTACGTTCTTTCCTATATTAGAGCATATTTTTGAGTCCGAACCAATATCTGATGTTCTAAAAGACGTAATGCGGTGCACAAAAAATATCGTAATTCCATTGCTATCTTCTGACGAGCAAGAGATTACGTTAGAAAGAAGGGATTTTCTATTAAGAGAAGGTTAGTATTCCCTTGTGCTAAGCAATAAAAGATTTCGTGTGGCTATAATTATTTTTTTTAACAAGTGATTGAGGTGCTGCGTTTGAAAAATAAAAGGGTTAATGTAACCTTTTAAGAGTCAGTTGGACATTTTTAATAACAACCTAAGACTCATTTGTTCGGCCTATCAGCAATTAAGTCGACTTAAGATCGCACTGTGTTTTCTATAAATCACCGCAAACACTTTGGAAAAACGCGAATTATGAATTTAACATTTATCTGATTCAACTTCCTCGATAACAGCACGGATACTTTTTTCAGTGCAACCTAATTCAATTTCACTTTTAATCTATCGCACCGCAATCTTTATCGTGTAAGTTCGCCTGACGTTCCTCTAACTCAACAGAAATGAAATAAATTTATTCAAAACTGTAACAAATTAAGGGGAAATGTTAAGCTTCCGTTCGCTATCGCAAACTGACGTCATATCCAAGAAAATTATATCATTATGTTTGCCCAGCGATTACATGCAATTTGGTGCAAGCCGTAAGCCCAGCTAGACAATTTGACGGACTTTTAATACGCGCTCCCGACTTCTCTATAAAACGAAATCAAGATACTATCTTCGAGTATCTGAGTCTATTTGTTTGCCCGTTAAACGTTCGCTTTTAGAGGAACCGCGTGTTATTGTGAGGGGAGACAGTAGCTAAGATGACATTTAGTTCCACCCTTTGTTTGTCTGCAATCTTTTTATGAGTTCAAAGGCCTATCTTGGCGGTGATCGCTCGACTTAATGATTATCGTTCGACCGAGGCTCCTATCCGCACGATTAGTCTCGATGCCAAAGAGTATTACGATCGATTTTGCTTCAATTATAGATTCCTACGGCAAAGTAGCTAAAATAAAAAAAGTCATTTCTTTTTACTCTTTGAATTGTTTCATTCGTATCTATAGCCAAGACTTTTTACGAAGATTCCTTTTTAGATATTTTTCGTACTTGAAGCTAAATTATATATTTTTTCTTGGAGAAGTATTTTATTAAAAAAATATTAGTTTTAGTCAAGTTTTGTAGCCTAATTGAAATGTATTTAAGTTTAAATTCTTTATACTCATTGAAAATAAATTAATTTTATTTCTGATAATTTTACAATGAAAAAAGTTTTTTTATAAGTTCAGTATGCTTACTGTTTTCT
>JABFQD010003771.1:0-12693 GCA_022817045.1 Psix sp. ZL-2020 | reverse complement strand
GTTGTTGTGTAATGGGACTAAATTCCGCTTCACGTGGTTTTGAAACAAATGTTTAGTAAAGTAAATGATAATGATATAAAATGATTTGGTTAAAATTCTTGCTTTTATTGTAGTTTTGCCTAAAGGGCATTTTTGAATAATTATAGTATGTTTGCGTTTCTAAGAGAATGAAGTGAAGGAAAAAAAATTAACTAACTGAAATTATGGTCGATTCCGTTGTGGTTTTACCGGAATAATTATTTTTATCATTTGGAAGGTTTAGTATTATTAAAGTATTTCGAGAAAAAAGCTATCCTGACCATAATTAATGAAACAAATTATAAACTTCCAGTTTTCATTGTAGATATTGATTCAATTTGGAAATTATATGTATATAGTATTTAAAGTCGAGAATTTATATTATTTCATTCACGTGGCGAAGGCAACGTACAACTGAAAATCAATTATATTTATATATAATTGCGGGAAAGTTGCAACGTTACAATATATATCTACTGTATACTTACTTTTTGGCGAGTCCATATCAAATTGCTGCTAGTAGTTAAAAAGAAAAATGATATGACGCGCTAATAAAACGCAATTTTCGAAAGTCTTGACGTTCACGATCACTGTTTAGTTAAGGCGTGTCTTAAGTAGAATTAGAGCTGCCGACGGACTTGTTTTTTTCAAGTTGAAGTTTCTATTAATTCTTTGATAGATTGGACACTGTTATGTTTCGTAATTTGAAATAGTTTGTGATTTTAGACTATTTCAATCCTACATTTCTTAAATCAGAAATAACCTAGGGCTAATTATCGATTTCTATTGGTTTCAAAACTGCTTTAAGCTGGTTTACGTTTACATTTTCAATATACTAAGTTAAACATACCTTTTAATAATCGTTTTAATGATTGAACCAAGAATTATTAAAAATTATTAAAAATCATATTTTCACATTTATATTAAAATATATTCTAATGTTTCTATTTATTTCCAAAAATCTTAATTGTAGTTAAATTTTACAGGGTAATTTAAATTATAATGTCGGGTACAGATTGTTCGAGAAAAAAGGTATTTGAATAATTTGTAAACATTTTATGTAAAAAAAGAATACGAAATTATATATAATATTTAATAGCCCATGTGGAAATTGCAATATAGCCCAGCACTGGCACAGCATTGTTGCCATTATTGCCAATATTGGCATCAACACTGAGCCAGAATTGTTTATTTTGTCTTTAAGACCTGAATCTGTAATGAAATGATAACGTCAATAATAGTACGGGCCAGCTTTCATTTTGATACAGATGTAGTATTACTTTAAAATTACGACAGTATTGCCTTAATATTTGTAAACAATGAAACTCTTTCACCATGATTATGTGAAGAAATGATTTGCGTCGGCCGTACTACGGCCCAGCCGTTGATAAATTTAGAGTTAATTCTGGTATACAATTGACTGTTTGCTTGCGTGATGTCAGTAAATAATATTATAACAAGCTAGAGAGTATTTATATAAGATCTATTCACGAGCAGACAAATATTTACATCGTATCATTACATAATAGTATTGATAGTCAGTCAGTGTAGAATGGGTATGGGCTGACCATTGATTTTGTACAAAACCATTACTGACATACAGCAGCCAAAACTGAAAGAAACTATTTTCTTATTAATTTTTTATTTATTATATATTTTTCGAATTTTTTTTGTATTTTTACATTTTAATTTTCATTCTAATTACTAAGTAGATAGTATGTGCTGTAACGCGGCACCCGTCCACCTGGACGGACACTGGTCACACGGGCACCGGTTACTAGGTATCAGGGTTGAACGACAGGTCGTTTTCCCCGAAACGACCAAAGGGACAGGTTCGGGTATTTGACGGGCTCAGCCGGTAGGACATGGGGTAATGTTGGTGAATCAAATTAACCAATCTTCACTCAATTCATTTAGAAAACATTTATTTAAATGATAATCGCTGACACCACGGTTATACTCTGGCTGGCGCAGCTCCGAATCTTCTGCCTCATCACGCCAAGTGTAAGTTGAAACAAAGGTTCAGCAACTTTGCTGGGCTTTGCCGCCGGAAGCGGTCGGCAGGCGCTAAATCTACCTACCGCACGCCAAGCTATCCGAAAATCAAGCACAAGGCAAACAAGCAGAAACATTTTCCAGTTTTTCGTACTGGGGCCGGCGTTCGACTATACGCACGAGTCCATAACGGAGTCAGCATTTCAACGGAAACAAAACATCGTATACTCGCGACACGGAATTCCATATAAAATATCAGAAACCAATAATCGAATTCACATTAGTTTCAAGATAATACTCTAAGTTAGCTGGGGCGCGCCACCTGTCATCTGTCGTACGGGTTCACACGGATTCGCATTTATTGGCGCGGGTTTGCGCGGATCTTCACGGATCTGCACGGGTTTGCATGGCTCGCCTTCGAGCGAGTCCCGCGTACGGGTTTACAGGTTCAATCCATTTTCCGTATCAAATCCACTCAATTTCCCCCGCTATTAACCGGTAACACCGCCATCGCCACCTATAAATGGCCTCTTTTGACCAACAGAAAATTAACTCAAGCTATTCAGAATGTTAAATCCACAAATCACGGACAAAATCAAATTCAAACTCATTTTAATTGTCACTTAAAAAACACGCTATTTTGTTATTAATTATTCTTCACTTTTGATTTTCAGTGAGATTTCTCGGATCGGGGCCAGCAACAACTAGCTCTAAAAAAACGAGAGAAAACAATGAATTATTTCTAAATTACATTTCGTTTAGTGACTTTATTTTGTTTCTAACAAAACATTTCACTTTCAAGATTCGCGGAAATCGCCCGAAAACAACCAAAAACTTGCATTGTTATGCCTCATTGTCGGAGGTCACAAACTTTTACTTCATTCCGCGAATTTCGGACTCTCGTATGTCTCCATAAGAGGGAAAAGGACGCACTTAAATACAGAATAGCCGCGTGCGCGTGAGAGAGAGAGATAGCGATAGCTCAAATTAAAAACACTGTCAATACCAAAAAGCGGGAGGAAAACGAAAAAGCAGAATTCGCAGGCAAGCGTGCGGGGCCGGAAATCATGCTAGCAACATAATGGAACTTACTCACCGGGTTTCTGTTCGTTCTCGGCCTGGCGACGGCCCTGCCATGGCAGTCCCCTTCTCCCGGCGGCGCCGGTCCATTTCTGCCACTAATTTTGCTTGGGTTAGGCCTTTGAGCACTCGCGCACCGCGCCGCAGACGCCAACGAGCAACGCCACTCAACAATCGTCCTTTTCGCTAGAATCTCACTCAAAAACGCTTTTATTTCGCCGGACAAAACTCTGTGTGTCTCCGCGCTAAAAGTTCCAGAAAAAAGAACTTGCGCATGCCCGTCGTGTCGCGTTCTTGTTCGCGCGCTCGCGTCTCTTGCGGAATCCGTCAAAATCGATATCGATCTAGCACTGTCACTAGGTCGATAAAATCAATCGCTATTTAGTAATGAGTGATTCCAATCATTGCAATGTATCAAGTAATAATGACCAACTTTAAGCCAGTATTAAGTTAGTACATTTTCAACACTGATAATATAATATTATTTAATAGTATCCTGGTATTACAAGAGTATTAAAACAGTGTTAATTTTACGACTGCTTACGTGTCAGCTGAATATTTATTAACAATAGAGATTTTCTTGAATTTAATATCGAGCCAATATTGGACTATCATCGAGAATCTATTAATATTTTGTTATTTCCTAATATTAGACCATTTTAAATACTGTACTGTTTTGGATATTATTTTGCTATTGATGAAATATCGATTGAAAATATAAATTTTAGTAACCACATTTTGATTCAGTACTGTCTTATCTCTGATAGTCTAATATTTTTTATGCTTGATTTACAAAATACAGTCTTTTTGCAAGCCAATGATAAGCTAGTATTTTGCCGGTAATAGTAATATACTAATATGTTGTTTTTCAGTACTAGGTAAGTATCAGAATAGCACTTATTTCAATACTGTTTAATAGTGATATTAATTATTTCATTTTCTCATCTAATTACAGCTGTCAGTGCTGTGTGTGCGATATTATATCGTATGTCTAAATCAGGAAATTTTTACAATTGCGCACGTATATAAGTCCTAAGCTGGAGATAATTATATTTATTCCCGTGCAGTTAAAGCTTTATACTGAATCAAAATCCAATTAATTTAAACAATATCACTAACAATGAATTAAAATTTAAAAAATAAAAAAAATATTGAGACTGAAATATATTGGAAATGAATTTCGAGTATAAAAATTAAAAAATGTTGAATTAGTAATGCTTATTTTTCTATTTTATTAAAATTGAATTTCTCCTTAATATTTATTATTCATTACTATAGAATAGTACTAGAAATAAAATACTTCACAAAGTAAAAAAATATAGAATAACAAATTGAGAAAAAATGTATTCATGTTACAAGATAATTTAATTGATATATGATTTTGCATAAACTCTTACATTAAAGTGAAAAAACGAACTTTATTGTCATTTTGGAATCGATCGCAACCGGAGTACCATGTAAATGAAGAATCATCGCCACTATTAAATATAATGGGATTTGATATAACTAAACTTTTTATATTAGACGCAATGCATTCACTTTGCTTAGGTGTATCAAGTTTTCTACTTGACTTTTATATTCACTATAGAAAACTAAAAATTACAACTCAGAAGATGGCAACATTGCAAAAACGATTTGACTTTATTTCCAGAGATATTCCATTGGAATTTCAAAGAAAAGCCTTTGACTTGACTAATAAAACAAACTGGAAAGCAACTCAATACTGGTTCTTCTTATTATATTTCAGTGGTGTTTTTCTTGATTTAGTTTTATCGACCGAACAATTATATCATTTTATATTGTTATTTGTTTCATGTTTGATTTTAGCGAGTGAGTTACCAGTAAGTAAAGTAGAATATGTGAAAAATCTGTTGTACAAATTCGTTAAATGTATGCCAAAGTATCGTGGAAAAGATTCAGTTATAATGAACATACACAATTTGATCCATATTGCTGATGATGTTGTTAATATGAATGGACCGATTTTTAATTATTCTGCTGTTGCTTTCGAAACCTCTCTAGGATTTTTAAAAGAACTAGTTAAAACATCTAAATATCCTGTTAGACAAATCACGAGGCATTTACACGAGTTTATGCAAAACAATTTATCTTCGCAATATCCTCTGATTTCTAAAGTACAAAAGCAGTAAAAAAATCCTGAATGTCTGGTCATGAATTATGAAAATGATAGAATTCCTTTCTTCTGAACGAATCAAAAATACAACGTTCACTCCTTCTCATCTGAATAATATAGCATTAATGAATGATGGTAATACTTTAATAATAAGTGATATATGTGTAAATAATCCTGACGAAAACTTATCGACGTGTATAAAGTTACATGGAAAAATATTTGTATTTGAAAGCGACATTTTCACCATCCCACTGAAAAGCTCCAAAATAGGAATAATATATATACGTGAGACAAACGTAGCATGTGATTACAACTATAAAGATATTTCAAAAATTGTATTTTAACGAAAAAAATGAGAAATATTTGATAATGACATTGTTAGTTTGCTATTGATATGTATTTTATTATTAATATTAAATAAAAAACTTTACCTATATGAGTTTTTATTACTGGACTTCAAATAAAATTAATTTTAGATTATTTATATTGAATATTCTATTAAATTTAATTATACAATATAAATAGATATGTTGTTTATTACTGAGCCAACAATGGGAATAGGTCTTGTTAACAATTAAATCAATTCAATGTGTTTTGGACGAAAGAAAAATAAATATTTTCTTCACGAGCACTTAACCATTACTAAGCTAGCGTTGCAAATTATATCTATCGGGGCAGGTAGAAAGTATTTAACCAATACTGGCGATATAATTCTTTGAAAGGTAGACCAATACTAATGATGAACATAATATAAATAAAATAATTTTGTTACCAGCACTAAATCAACAGTTTCCAAATATTCTAATCAAAGTTATATATTTCTTTTTTTCATTACCGAATCAATGTTAAAGAGGAATTTTGTTTATAATTAAATTAATACTAATTTTTGTAATGAAAATAGAATCTTTATTTCGTTCACAAGTATTTTACTACTACTTAAGCAGACTTAGAAATTATGACTATTAGTACTAATTACAAGTACTTAACGAATGTTTGTAACATATAAGTTTTAAGTAAAGATGAATATTGTCTTTACTTGTTTGATGCGTTAGACTTTGTTGATATGAAGTACTTTACCAGTATTAAGCCTGTTGCTGACACGTCGGGTTACAAACATCTGGAGTGGGTGATTAAGTACAAATATTGAAGAGCACATGAATGCAACAATTGCTCTCTGATTCCCCCCTACCTCTTCTCGGGTGTTTAACAGGTATGGCGTTCGCGAGGTTCAGGAAGCGTGAGGGTGCTCTGAGTCACAACTCTGACGTTTATGTACTCCTCAGTTCGCTCACCATCACTAGATACGAGAGACTCAAACCATCTTCACTTGTTTTTGAAAAGAAACTCGGGCCAGAAAACCACCGCATTCTCATTGCCATTTTCGGACCGGTTTCCCTCGTGGAATCGTCTGCGGGATTCTCTGAAGATGGAACTCACCTCCATTCCTGAGTGTCCGTTATTTCCGAGATTTTGGCCAAATAGTGTGCAACGAAGGCCTTATGATTCTACGAGTTTCCTTAAATCTATTACAAAACAGTTCGCGAATCCGTCCACAAGACCCTTCGCAAGACCATATATTCGTGTTGTTTGAAATAGTTTTCTCTAACCTACTTCCCAACAGAGCGGCTTGTAACTCCACCTTTGGAATCGATAGTGATTTAAGCGGTGTTATGTAAACCTCCATTAGGCCACCGTCACACATGCCTTTTCGCTGGCATCACACAAGACGTGTAACTCTATTCTACTTAGATTTTTCATCGAATGGCATTTTGGAATCGTGCACCTTGTTATTGTAGTAAAATCGTCTAGCAATTTTTACCACAACTTACATTCGGTCTCTCTCAGAGTGTCATCCTAACCAATTCCACTGTTCCACACCTTTCGAAACAGGATTTTACTTCGTATTGTCAGCGAGCTTAATAATCGTAGCGGATCGAAAATCAACATCATCGTACTCAAAACTCACGTTTAGTGATTATGCGCTCTTCATCCTTTAGCTTATCGTCAAGTTTTCGAATGCGCAAGTCAAGGGCAAAGTTGTCCGACGCTGGATTCCATTTAATACCCAGAGTTTTTTCTTAATATTTTTCATTTGGCGAGAGATTAATCGGGCCAGTTTTTGTCTCATCTTTTAGGATTTCCATCAACACCTCTGACATATTCCACGTCCAGCTACAGATTTTAAATCCACCACTATCATGAATTTTGGTCCCCTGCTATATTAATTGTTTGGCTTCTGCTTCCGTATCTGCACTATCCAAATAGTCGTCCATGTAGTGTTTCCGAATCACAGCGGACATCGCTTCAGGCATTTGATCTTGGTATTGGCGGGCATTTTTATTTTTCACAAATATTGCTGAGCTCGGGAACGATTTCGCGCCATATATCATTGATGCCATTACTTATACGTCTGGGTCTCTCTGTCAATCATCCCCGCGCCACAGAACACGTTGGGCATGTTAATCTTCAGAGTGAAGATTAATTTGGAGAAACCTCTCTCTAATGTCTGCTTTAAACGCGATTGGCTTCTGTCGAAACCGGATAAATACCTATCCGGTCTCGTCATAAGTTTGTCGTTGAGGCAGATACCTCGCGCTTTTGCAGTGGCGTCAAAAGCTATCCTGACTTTTCCTAGTTTGCTGCTGTGTAAGACATGGAAATGCGGCAGATACCAACACTTCGGGTTCACCAATTCCTTGTAAATTAATTTTCGCACATATTTATTTATGAGATGGTCCATTCGGTGTTTGCACAAAGTCTTGAGTTCTACATTTTTATCCAATTTTTTCTCTAGATTTATAAGATGATTCTACGTGTTTCCACAGTTTTTCGGCAAGGCCACTGTATGGTCATTTCAAAGTAATCTAGTCTGCCATCGTTTTTCGATTTATGTTGTGTATTTTTCTAGTATCTCTTTCACACGTTCTTCTTCAATGTTTCTACGTTTCGCGCCTAAAACACCGATGGCTTTAAGGCTAAAATGAAATTTAATTAACTTATGTAAATAATCAAAATCCACAGACTTTGCCGCTTCGTCATCTCGTTCGATTACACGTGACGTGTACCCTTTAAAGCACTCAACTCAACAAATGTAATTTTCCCATGAATTGCCCAGCCCAGTAATGTGTATGACGCTACGGTAGCGTTAATTTCCGCTTTGCTCACTCTTACCGAAATCTAGATCTCCCAGTTGTCTTGGCCGATTAAAATATTTGACATAACGTTATGGTATTCTAAAAAGGGAATGGTGGCTAAATACGGCCATTTATCAATTTCTTCTCTCTCCAACGTTGGTCTGGGCAATGTTAACTTCTTTATGGTTCGCATCTCGTGGAGAACGTACGCTTGAATTAGATCATTGCCTCTGGCTTTAATGCTTCAATTGCGCGCGTTATTCCAGCATCCACCATCGTAACTGTCGATCCTTCGTCCAGCAATGCGTAAATCATCCGTTTTCCTCTAGGTCTCTCGACAATTACAAGCAGAATCCGTAACAGCACTCGTCGTATTGGCGTTAGTCATGCAGAGTTGTTTAATACACGGCAAAAATGAAACGCGACTGAATCGCGTGCAGGGCCGCAGTGAACATTGTTGACGAGAAGTTTTCTCTTTTAACATGACCTGCGCGCATGCGGACATGACTCAGTCGAGTTGCCAGCCAATTCACTCGCGCGAACGACAACACTAGCTTTAGCGCGCATTAGCACTGTGCATAACGCGACTGAGCACTTTCTTGACAATAATCAGTCGCGCCGTGTACCCTAATCTGTGCATTTTTAGATTGTTTTTTTGGTTTATATTATAATGAGAATCGCTGGGACCTATTTAAGTGAGTATAAATATATATTAAATTAAAAGATCTTATTGTTCAATCGAAGTTTATGTTTTTTTACAAAACAATGTTGATGTTTTTGTATAAAAGACAATATAATTTCAAGATTTATCGCCAAGATTTGCCATCATTTTTAGAAAGTCATTGATGGCATAAAAATGAAAAAATGATACGAGAAGCATGGCAATTTGACATTACTCATAGTCACAAACTTGGTACATTTGATAATCGCCCGAGAGCTTAGTATCATCTTTCCAGAAAACGATGTCTCTTAATAACCCCTTTAACAGTTTGAAGTAAAGTATAGTTTGTCAGTTTAATGTCTGTTTTTAAAATCTATCCGTTTAAACTTGAGAGTTATTGACTACTTCAATTATATATACATATATTTTTTGCAGTTTCGACTATTCAGTAGTATGGCACCTATGTGACGAAGCAAATCGACTATACAACGTGAAGAAAACTCTTCTGTATACTCCAGACCAAATAGAAGGAAACATATGAATTTCAGCTTCTGAAAAAATCCCAAGTCACATTAATTATAAGCGGGCCCAATTGATTAAAAATTAAAGATTCGTTCGTTTTTATGCATTTTGTTTCATTTTATTCAAAAATTCGAATAATATTTTTATGTTGATTGTTTCTCTTGTTACCATTTTTCATTTTACTTGTTTAGAGAATTCCAGATCTTTGTTAGAATATTTTCATGAATATTTTCATGAAAATCTCAAGTATAAATGTTATATTTTATAATAGTGAAATGTAACAATTGTTTTTCAATTCTAATATAGATTGCCAGGGATTCTCTTAAAAAGTTTCACGATTCAAACATCAACCAAACTTGGCCACATGTGCGACAATCTTTGCATAAATTTGTTCTGTCAAAACAACATAGTCATGAAGATGGAAACAAGTTTCAAGATTACTTGGAATCAGATGATGGTTCGTAATAAAAATAAAAATTATGATAAATTATATTTGGCAGAACAAAATACCTAATTATAACAAAAGTTGTGATAGTGATAATTATGACAAAAATATTGTCATAATTATTACTATTATAATCATTTTAATCATTATAATAATTATCTTAGAAAATCAATTACTGCGCTAATTATAGCTGAAAAAGATACAGTAATTCTAGTACTCTTGCCCACCTGCGTGAAGGTTCCTTTAAAGAAAGTTACTTTGGTGGTGGTTCGATGTTCATGAAGCGATTCACGGAAAGTTAACTTCGATTCAGGCTGCAAATAAATAAGTTTACCCCTACCTCTTGATAGGGGATTTTATAGTGTTGTTCGAGAAACAGTGTATAAAGTTGAGTCAATAATGAAGGATCTCCAACTAACATATCAAATATTTGTGGCTGATGGATTTACTTATCCTACCAGGTGAAAAATTGTTCATACCTATAAACAAAGCTCTGAGCTTTTTTTGAGCAAGAACTTGGCATCACAATCAATCAGATTTATACATAGTTTTGTTTCTTAAAACAAAAATTTTGATAAGATTAAAAATCAGATTTACTGTGTTCAACTATTCGATTATTTATTTTTCATATTAGTTGATATGTTCAAATATTTTATCCGCTGTTTTCTATATTAGCTCATTTTATCTAAGCATCTAAAGCATTCAGAATCATGAATCCTAACACATTTCAAAAATCAACTAATGCGGCAACGGCAAATGTAATGAGTGAATTGTATAACTTCGTTAATATGTCACGGTAATGCGTAAATATATTGGAAAGATTTTTTATTCTAATTTACAAACGATTAACCGATTGTAAACGATTGTAATATTTCGGAGAGACCAACGATAACATACGAGACTTTAGAGTAATGTTTTCAATATTAAAGAATCCTTTTAAAAATTTTAAAACGGAATTTCAATGTAGAAACTATTTTGAATCCTCTAAGTTAAATATCCCTCCACAAGAAATTGAAATCGATAAAGAGGATATTTTAAAACACAAAAAGCGAAAACGAGGTTAATAAATTAATTATTTACCAATTTTTCCCTCTGAAGTTCATTTTGAAACACTTCCTCGAAATGCCTAGCATTTTACAACATATAAAGAAGTACATTGAAAGTTTGGAAAGACAAATTATGTTATCCAATTTTATTCAGGGAGAATTATGACGGTCGATCAAGAAATTTACTTTTGGTGATAAATTTATTCTCACTTATCATTTATACGTAGATGACTTTGAAAACAACAACTCTTTAGGATCTCCTCGTGACAAATTAGGCAAAATTACAGGGGTTTATTTGACTCAGTCGTATCTACCGCCTGATATGTTTTCTAAGCTTGAAAATATCTTAACCCTATCTATTTTATTCAATGCTGCTGATCAAGATCGCGTACCATTGAGAGACTTTTTTGTGAAGACAAATTCTGAAATGCAGTTTTTAGAAAACACAGAAATTTCAGTTGAAACAGAGAATATCCCGGTTCAAGTTTATTTCCAACTTGGTGGAATTACTGGGAATAATCTCGCATTACACTCAATTTTGGGTTTCACGACATCATTTATAGCTACATATCCGTGTATGTTCTATTCGGTTGAATATATAAATTTGAATAGCGTTTTCAATGAGTCATCATGTGAAATCCGTACATCTGATAATTACCTTTAGCATCTCATTGCGGATTCAATAGGTAGTACTAGTATCAAAACTTTGTCGGTCTTTTACGACTTGAAAAATTTCTCAATAATTGACTTGCTAACAGTCAATATTATGCATGATGTCGCAGAGAGAATCTGGGAATATGACTATGATTTAATTTGTTATCAGTTTATCTGTAAAGAAAAGTTCTTTTCATTAGAGGAGTTGAATAAACGAATCGCAGAATTTGATTTCGGGTGCGACGAAGATCGTAACGAGCTTCACCAGATTGAAAAGTCGCAACTCGATAACCAATTTACCAAAATGTCGGCGAATGGAGCATTTTACACATTGAAAAATATTGATGTTATCATTGGCGACAAAGGTTCTTTTGATAATTAACACTGGAAGTTAGTGATATTTCTCAAAGAAATCATGGATATAATCACACCTTCTTTTTTTGTTGTGCCATACCCGATTACTTAAGGTCCATCATTGAAGATTACTTGATTCTAAGATGTGAGTTGTTTCCCTGTTTATTAAAACCGAAGCATCATAAACTCGTTCATTATCCGACAATTATGAAAAAGGGGGCTCATTGAGACATTTTTCAAGAATGTGTTGGGAAAGAAAAAACAAAAAATACAAAACTGTTTCTCACTAATCAATTTCCCGCAATAACATCTATAAGATAATGGCGATCAAGTCGAAATTACGATTCTCTCATAGATTGCGTACCGGAATTCTTGCTG
Organism: Psix sp. ZL-2020; assembly: GCA_022817045.1. Taxonomy (NCBI): domain Eukaryota; kingdom Metazoa; phylum Arthropoda; class Insecta; order Hymenoptera; family Scelionidae; genus Psix; species Psix sp. ZL-2020. Next base: position 272 of record JABFQD010003771.1, on the reverse strand, counting down.
AAAATGAACATTACATGGCAAGACCTAAACAACTGACATTCGTCCATAATCTTCCTTAAGTTAGTAATTTTTTTAATATCCTTTCAATGAAAGCCTCAGATTTTGTTTTTGTGTTGGACCAAATTGTTTACAAACCTTAAACAATTAGTAATAATATTCTGGTCATACTTACCGAAAAATATTATTCATTTTTTGCAATACACCTCATTTTGAAAAATTTGAAAGGAAAATTGGCATCCATGTCCAAAGTTTCAAAGGTTTCATTAATTACC
>JABFQD010003770.1:0-12694 GCA_022817045.1 Psix sp. ZL-2020 | reverse complement strand
TCTACCAGGATCTTCGCACACAGGCCCTTCACATCGGAGGTTTCCGAAATCCCAAACTCCATTTGCTTGACAGCGGACTACGTTATCATGACGATTGGTTTGTCCAGCTAATTTAAATGTATCTTGGCATCCGAAGAAAAAAGATGATTGATATTTAGTATCTAAATATTGACCATATTCTGCTCCTGGAGTTGGTAGTGGTTTTCCACAATCGACTCGTGGACAAGCTGGTTGTGCACCAGAAAGCCAGTAATCGGGATAGCCTGGTTTTGGATCATAAACACACTGTCTGAAGTTAGCCGTTGCTGTATTTCGTAAATAGCGACCATTGTTTGCACATTTCAATGTAACATTTTCTTTAAAAGGTACTAGGACACTGCTCTCATCACTTCTTACTACAGCTAAGCCTTCATTCTTGTCGTCCGGTAAAGAAACACATTTTGCATCTGCAAAAATTTGTCATAATAAATAAACGATGAGAAAAATAGTATGTTAGATTAATAGTACCAAAAAAGTAAAACAAGCAATTTATTGGAAAAAAGTGGCCTTAAAGATGTAATCAAAGGTTATCAATTGGGGTTTTATTCTTTCAATAATGTATTTATTTTTACAGGAGTAAAAGCTTGTTTTACTTTCTTTCTCAGGTCAATAAATCCGTGCTTTATATGCACATGTGATAAAATAAAAGTTAGAGTAAGCTTAGAAATATGTATTTGATAATTACATTGACATTGAGGTACTGTGCCATTCCAAGCTCCACTTGAAGTACAAATCACTGCTACTGATCCTGACAGGACATAACCGAAATTACATTGGAATTTAACAATATCTCCGAAATGATATTGAGCCTGAAAAAATAAGGAAACAATAACCGTTTAAGTATTTGATTATTTTGGGAAGTTCAGTCAATTATTCATAATTTGTTTTCTTGATGTTCATTTTTAGCTTACCTTCGTTGATAAGATTTTTCCATTTTCAGGTGATGCTAATGTTGGACACATTACTGGAACACAAGTTTTATTTTTTTGGTATAAATCTCCATCTCTATCGCCAGATTCTGCCTTTTCTATTTGGAAGCCAGCAGTGCCATTTTCTTTATATAATTCAAATCCTGTGTTGCACATGCAACTGAAACTGCCAGGATTATTTATACATTTCTGATGACATCCACCGTTTTTGATGGCACACTCGTTAATATCTGTACATTCCAATCTTGTACAACCCATAATTTCCAATTTCAAACAAGGAGCATTGACATAGTCTTGTATACGGAATTTGATATATCGAGTTTCTATGGGAACTGGCAAATTAAGTACTGATAACGTAGCTTCTAAAATTCTGAATTCAACTGGTGTTCCATCAGGATTTGTATAATCCTTAAATGAGTCCGTCAAATCATCGGTGTACTGAATACGAACGGCAGATGTGAAAGCAATATTTCCGTCAGTTCGATGAATTACTTGGGTCCGGAATCCTCTTATTATAGTTGGAGCTTTCATGTCTATCATAACCCAGTTTGTGCCTGGTTCTACATTGTTACCACACCATCCATCAGCACTATTAAGTCGGATACCCTAATTACAAATAATTGAATATTACAAATGTGCTACTTATATACCAATAATATATTTTTTTTATTATTTTTTATGATATTTATTGTTTTAATTTACCGATGCAGAATATCCAACTTCGCTATTAGAAACCGTTATAGAATCATCTGGAATTCCTCCGTTAATCAATCCTAAATCACCAATAGGTCTACATTCCATTGTAGGACTGAATCCAGCTTTACATTTGCATGTGAAAGCTCCAGGTGTATTAATACATTCAGTCGATGCTAAATCGCATTGACTGGATGCGCATTCATTTATATCTGGAATAAAAATTCAAATTTAAAATATGATTGATCATGTACTTGGATATAATTATGTAATATTATCTTGAGAAAAAAATGTAATGGTATTAAATTGAAAAATTACCTTCACATTTTGGCACATTTTCAAAGTATTGACTAGCACCACACTGTATAATATTTGATCCGGTTAACTTGTAACCTCTATTACATTGTACTCTGGCTTCATCACCAAAATAATATTCTCTTGTTACATCCACAACAAACCCGTTTTTAATTGTCGGCATAACAGGGCATTTGGCTCCTGTAAAAATAATTGACAATTATGATTTCTACTTCATTGACTTGTGACGAAAAAATGCTTAATTAACATAATAAATAATAGTATGTAACCTACGTGTGCATATTGGAACATTATCCGACCAAGTTCCATTACTCATACAAAGTATAACTGGATGACCGCTTCTTACATAACCAGGCTCACATTCAAACCTCACAATAGTACCGTAACTTCGACCACCGCCATTCAATATGGTAATATTAGAATACGGTGCTTCCGGCAGAGGAGGACACTGAGAAGCTGAAAGTAGTGAAATTTAAACTTATTTTTAGTATTTCAGTCATCATAATTAAGAATAATTATATCATTCAATCTGGTTTGTACTTTCATAAAGCATATAAAATGCATTTAAATATTACCTAAACAAGATGGTTTCTTCTCCCATCGTCCATCAGCCAAGCAAGAAATTTTTTCTGTCGGCTTTCCTGACGGAAAAGCAAAGCCAGCGTAACACTGGTAAGTAGCTAAACCACGGTATGTTACGTTTGAAGAACCAATAGAAAAGCCATTGTCAATTTGAGGTACTGGTCCACAGTATACTTCTTGACACTTGGGAATGTAAGTTACGGACCAGTTACCACCTGGTAAACATTGAGTAACTATTTTTGATTTTCCAGTTGAAAATTCTTGACCTAATGGACAGGAGAATGTGATTACGGTGCCGAACGCTGTATCTCTGCTAGAGGCCAGAGCTCCTTCACCAGGCTTTAGAATGGGACAATCTAGAATATAAGATTACATTAATACTTTTCAAATTATTGAAAAGATTGTAAATAATTTAGATTATATAATTACCTGCTGAGAAAGTAGCTTGCCATCCTGTGCTACTATGTAAAGCATCAGAAACAAACTTAATCAACATTTCTCCACTTTCAGCAGTTAGAGTTATTTTTGGAGTTGTATTTGAAGTGAAACCGTTTCCAGGATGAAGTCTCAAGCCATTTGTATTAGGACCATCATATACCTATTAAGTATTTCATTAGTCTATAGTAACAAAAAAATACATCTTTTTTAAATAGAAGAAAATTTAAATTCATACCTGGACGAAGTCTGTTTTATGCACATTGAAATTTGTAAACTTCAGTGACAACGGGCTCCTTTGAGGGTTTTTTATTTTATAAAAACATTCTTGATTGTTTGGGTAATCGTTGAGTCCGTAGGAAGGACTTTGTACCGTTCCGTTCTTAGCCACGATCGTGGCTCTGCAACCTTGCGTGTATCGAATACTAAATCCTTTCTTTGAATCGCCAAGACTTGTTTTAAAGTACAAATACAAATTGTTTTCTGTAGACATGATGACTGTAGGATTATCTTCAATCCCCCCTGTCAGTCTCGCTATCGGCCGACTCATGGGAGAATCACCATCCCGTATCAAGATATAATCTCGATTCATTTCAAGTTCAAGGTCTTCAATCTGAAAAAAAGCACATCGTAACTCGTTACTAGAAGTAATTACAAGAACGTGTAAATAAACACTTATTTATCTATTTGGATCGTCATACCAATTTAAAATAGATTTTTTATTATTTTTCGAAATAGTTATACTAAATTGGTATGCGATTGATCACATAACCGTCGTAGAATCATTTTATAGTATTACCTCAAGAGAAATGATTCGGCCTGGTTGAGCTTGAATAATGTACAAGCATTCAAGCCCTCCAGGATAATTTTGAGGATATCCGGGTGATTTGAGTACTTGTTCCTGCGCATTTGCTCTGAGTGTTCCACCGCAAGTTTGCGGCTCGGTTTTCCATGAAGCACGGAACCCTTTCTTTTCCACAGAGCCGTCTGAGCTGAACTTGATTATCATGAAGTTCGATGCGGATACGAATAGCTTGTTGCTCAGGTCTTGTTTGCCGGAGAGAGTGGCAAGGTTCACGGACTTCTCTTCGGTTCTGCCACCAACTAAAATTTGTAATATGTCGAAGCTTTTCTCTGTTTCGAATTCTTGGAACTGTGAATACAAACAATACAGGTTAATAATTCAGAATACACAATAAACCAAAGTATAAATAAACGAAACATGGCTTACTTGAAGCAGGATATTGTGTCCTTGTGGTCCTTCCAAGGTCCACTTACAGTTGCTCATCGGTGTATACTTTTGCGGATAGTTGGGACTTTCAACTACGTCGCCACTACTGGCCATGTAAAATTGGCAGTTTGACGGACAGTCTATTTCATCAGAGAAATCCCCACAGTCGTCTTGTTTGTCGCATTTGAATGCATTGTTTATGCACTTTCCATTTGAGCAATGAAAAGAACCTACATAATCATGTGGGGAATTAAACACTATACTCAAACCTCGCGATAATGGTTACATTTTTTTTCAATTGTTTCTTCATTTCCCGTTGAATCCTCATTTGAGAAATTATATACATTCAAACTAGACTACGAGCCACTCTATATACCTTAAGTGACCATCTGACATCTTTTCAGATTTTCTACAAGTCTTTGTTAAATTAAAAAGACTTTTTCATTTTGCTTTTGAATAATATGACATATATTGCACAAGTGTTACGTCAAATTTTCCAGTTTCAAGCATATAATTCAACTTATATTCGTTACTTGTATTTGAAAGTTTCCGTTAGAAGTGATGTAAATTGTCTATTTACCTGCAGGACAAGCATTAGCACGACACATAAAGGGTAACAGCGATTCACAAGTGGTGAGTTCCCAGGATTGGTGTTGGTCATCGGTAATGGCAACATCAACGCATTTGGTCGATTCGTTGCCAAGAGCTTGAGCACTTGGATTTGGTTGGTTCAGTGCCCAGAAACCTAAATGAAACGTCGCGAGACAAATTAGCCATGGTTTCTATTGTTTCAATCTTCTCCTGAATCGTGATAAAGCTATTATGCAAATGACTTGTCTTTCAGACAAGTAAATTGCCACTGTTGTAAGCACGCACAACGCGTAAACCTATGAAAATACTGTTGTGGGAAAAGTGTGTCTTCGTGCCGCGTGCGAGTTCCGCGTTTTCGCGACCTCGATTCGGTGGACTTGACTATGCAATGACAATAAGTGGCTTCTACAGATACATGAGATAACGACATCGCAAGTTCATTGCCAATTTAGTTTTGACACAGAAAAACATCGCGGATATAAACATAAATAAAAGACGTGTAAACAAACATTGTATATTACTAAAAAATAGAAGGTCAAAGAACGCAATAAAAATAAAAACAAAGGTAGATAGTTTTGTTTATCAGGAATGCGAGAGATATATTTATGTTTTTGCGAAATTTGAAAGAAACTTTAAGGAAATAAGATAGAAAGTTTATGTACCAGCATATTGTGAAACCAGCATGCCCGCCGCTGACTCGAGAGTATTGGTTCGTAGGTCATCGAGTGAGGTGAGACCCAACCAATAGCGGTCCAAATTTCTTCCGATCATGCCGGACGACATGTTGTTCTCGCTGTAGGACTCGACCACCATGAGCTCGCTGCCGTACCTGAATTAGGGCACAACCATCAACATTAGTGACGTCATAAGATCAACGTTATTCATTTTAATTCTTGTAACTCTTGCTGATTTAAAAGTCCAATAGATCAATAAAGAATTTCAGTTCTCATTACCTCCTGCATAATTCCGCGGCCTTTTCCCATGAGTGTTTGATGTTGAAGAATTTATAACAGTGAATACCCCGCAATTCCCATCCTGCAAACGAGAAATCATCTGTTGAACCTCATTCAAATTGATCTTCGATCAGGAAGGGAGGAGAAAGGGACAACTTGTTGAAACTCCGGTTCATTTGAGCTGTAATGAATGGCTGGTGACAAGCTACAGGTACTTCTCAGCACGATACCAAGGTGCGTTGTTTCGCGACCATGGCGAATTGTTCAGCAATGAACAGACTCAAGGTGAGAAAAGGGGCAAAGCGACAGCGCTGGCACAAATTAAAAGCTGAGAAAACATCATGCACGACTAGTCGCACATATTTATCCGTAACTCGTCGCTGGCGATTCCATCCGTTTGCACACTATCACCACCTTAGGCGTGCCTGCTTTTCTCTCCGAACGATTCTTTACCGGTATTTTGTTTCTATCTGAGCTTCATCGTGATATTCGCACTAAAAACGATCGAGGTCAGATGACTGTTGCTTCCGATTCCGTATACGTAATCTCACTTAACACACTTATCTTTGAGTAAATCGGTCGAAAAATTTTGCTGCCTTTTGTAACTCGGTTTAAGGATTTTAACTATCTATTAGTATTTTTGAGAAAAAACTACATTTCTGATAGACAAATTATTTAATAGTAACTGAGAGAAATTGATGATGATTTCAATATTTTTAGGGCAAAAAGATTAATTAATAAATATTAGTTCATTTTTCTTGATATTCGATACAGGAAAAAGTCTCGTTGATTAATGAATGAGTCACATTGCCATAATATCGATCCATAGATACCATTATTGAGAAAAGATTTCCGTGAGCTGGATGACCTGAGCTCACGCATTGGTGAGGCAGATCGAATTGGTGATGAATGATGTTTAAATGCCAAGTGTACTATCTGAGACAAGTTTTTTCTTCCCTTGCGTGTTGTTTCATTTTTAGAAAGCTCAGAGAAACTTGAGGAAAACTCGTAGTACTTGTTTGATGAGATCATCAATCTTGGAAAATTGAGACACTTGGCGTGCTCGCAAGATTGCAAATAAGAAAAATATTTCAGTTTCAGGGATATGATAATGATCCGGAAGTATAATGATGTTTACAATTTTACACCTAAAGAAAACAACCCGTCTTGCTGTTTTGTTGGGTTAAAATGTACACGTTGCTTTACGGCCGATGATTTTCGAATTTAAAAAAGCATCGATTCCATTTTTAAGAGCTTCTGATAGAGTGAGCAAACAGCTTGGCATGAAGTTGTTTGAGGTTCCGAGAATCGTTGCTATTTTTATTTGAATGCCGTGTGAAAATTCCTTTCAATACTTCCTTATAAGTGTGAAAACATTTGCCGTACTTTACCTATGACTTTTACCCATAATTATTTCTTCGCGTTTTTTCCATCAGCGAGTCTGAATTACAATTAAAACTTTTCAACTTTGTGGCTTTCGGTTTTTTTATTAGTTCGGAAACAATATATAATGGCGAAGGTACGTAGATAATAAATAACTCCATTTAAAAATCCCTATTTAGGAGACTTGAAAAATTGAACAACAGTTCCGTCCAAGAAAAAAGGTCAAGAAAGTATTATGTTTTTTGCGGTCAGCTGTAATCAGAAGAAGGATGACGTGATTGTCATTTTTGGAATTCTACGTGCAGCAGTAGATAGATATTACATAAAAAATGTATAATTGAAAATCAAAATCAGTGAAACTATGCACATATCATATGACCGAAGGTTGTTTTCACAAAGCGTTCAAGAAAGTTGTATCCATACGTTATCTCATCCTCAATTTCAACAGATTCGTTTTCATTAATGCTTGACAATTATAAGTTTTCTCAACGTTTTTGACGATTTCTCTCTGGCGGCAAAATTGCAATTGTTTATTGATTAGTAGTTGAAATTCAAAAATGATTAATGTTCGATGATTATACTCTTTAAAAGTATTACGAACATATTTATGAATTTAATTTTCAATTTTGTTTATCGTATTTAATAGTTTCCGATCTGTGTAGATTCCAAGTACATCATTCAATCTTACAGTGTGTGAGCTTTCTCGACTATGTATGAATACGCAACGCTTATTTTACTACAGCATTATTACGCATTGCTTGAAAATTTCATCTTATCGAAATGTCAGACGTTCATGATCTTGCTCAATTATAATAGCTCATTACTGAATATTGTTAGTTTGAGAATATTTTGAATAATTTTATTCAAACAGTTTTTATAAAATTAATCAATTTGCATCCTAATTAGTAATGAGTAGCTACATTTTAAACTATAAATAATTTATACGAAATATTTGTTGTATCAAAATTTGTCTATATATTCAATGTAACTAACATATATTTGATTCATATATAGAAAAGAAAAATTGTTGAATGATGTTTGTTCTAATTTCATCTTAAAAAGAAAATTCCTTTTTCGAACACGTCAATATATGAACATTATTATACGAATAAGATAGGTCACAGCGCAACCGTGTGAATATAGAATTAGAATTGTCTTTGTGTATTATTTCAAAGTGATAAATGACTTTGTTTCAAACAACGCAATTTAGCTGTTCAAGAAGGATTTATCTGATTCTTCAAAAATAAATTGCATGAAAGGTTAGTTAATATTTTAGATTCTATTAAGAAAGTGAATGACTAATACAAATATTGTACAACAATTATAACTGAAATTTTGTATCCTTATAGGGGATTAACTAAATTACTCAAATCAACGCACAAATTGTTGAACAACAACTGGAATATTAAAAATTAATATAAAATTCAAACGAATTTCACAGTTTAAATCATAACTAGAAATCAATTGATTTTTTTATTTTTTAATTAAAAACCCTATAGAACAGTTTATTTGGTTTTAGTTCAATTGAATATACATTTTCAAATGCGTTTGTGAACACTTTTCAAAACCTGTATTATTTTACCGAACGAAATTGGCTATTAACCAATTTTTCACTGTCCTTATTTGTTAATTTTTTTTTAAATTTACTTCTATTTAGATTATTTATTGTGTAAAAAAAACTTGAATCATTTTTAAGTTGTAAACTAAAATTAGTTTTTCATTGAGTAAACATGAATGGAACATTTAAAAGTTATCCAATAGGTTACACAAATTGTTTATGACCATAGAAAAGATGTTCATTATATATTAGTTTAGTCAATAAATGTATAGACTGTAAAATCCAGCGCGTTTTACCTTCTGCGAGTGAGTACGTAAGAATTCGACCGTTCGTTAACGCCGTTCCACTTTTGTGCACGTTGCTCGTGCAATTATGTAGGTTGTTCGTACTGGTACAAAGAAACTTATTCGTGCCGTTAACCTCGAATCATCGCGTGCGTTTAGCTTCACAGCCTCCTTATTGTAATACAAAATTATCATTACGTTATACATTACGTCTTTTTTTTTATCTAAATTTTCATATCAATCATCGAGACACTTATCAGTCAACACATTATCATAAAAAGCTGCCAGAGCTAATTAATGATTAAGCATTCAATTTTTTTCGTCAAGCTTTAAAATAATAATCAAATTCCATTCCTTCAAGCCTAATCAATATTGGTTCGATTTTTCAAGGATAATGATAGACCTTTTCAAACAGTCAAACTCACGTTTTGTGAGTTCAAGGAATGTGCATTTTAGGGTGAACATTTTTTCTTTGAAACAAAAAAAGTGAAGTTATATAGGTTTAATGCTGCCGCCGAAATAACATAATCGTTTTATTTTCGGCTCGTTTTGCCCTTGAATCATGCTGAAATATGGCCTTGGTACCTGCAGGCTTGTATCTACCTGCATTCTCAAGCAAGTTGCCCCTTCGACGGTTTTTCACGGAGAACGATTGCCGTGAGAGCCTGTTTTAAGGAGCGTTCGGAAAGAGAGCTTGGATTCTAATACTCACCATTTGGACAGGTGAATACATTTGTGGTCGGACTCTGTAACAAAGCCAAATTACAGTCACATTTTGAAAACGATCGATTTGTAACAAACGTCAAAGGTAAAACATTATTCGTACAGTCGTAACGGAATATTTATTTCTTTTACAAACAAATATGTTTACTTTCTTAAACAAAATACATGAGAGCAGAATTTAAAAAACTAAAATTAAGTTTTTATTCTATTAAAACGAACGAATTTAACAAAAATGAATGATATTAACAAAGAACGAGAAATACTTTATAAATATATATTAAATACATTTTATGTCGGAAACACGATGTTATTGATTTTACGTGTGCAACGTTTCGCATAGAAGACCATACTTTTTTATAAGGATCTTGTTCTTTGTTATTTCCGGTGTGTGAGTATAAAGTATGTGTTGCTATTGTAGTCTTATAAAGTGAAAGTTAAGAAGGCAGTCAAGTGCTACCTATTTGTCTCTAACGAATGAATTTTTTTCTGAACATTTGTCCTTATGTTTAGTTGATACCAATGTTTACTTCGTCGCGAGAGCCGTAATATTATAACGGTCGCGGTGTCTCAATGAAGCGTGGATTATTCACAGTCTAACATTCCATCGAGTCCAAGCAAAGTTTTATGAAACGAAACATAGAGCTACGTAGAAAATTCAAGGAATCAAAGCTATTTGCATGTTACTGTACCCATCTTGTTATTCATACATTTACAATATGAGCTAGAAAAGCAAGTGATGCTACTGTATCGAATACAGTTTACCATATATTCAAATTCCATTAACGAGAGGCGAAACTGTTTTGCTAATGATTTGTTAGTCTAGTAAATTATTTTAATGATATGAAATTTAAACATGTAACGCATTTCATATGCATTACATAATTTATATTTTTTATTTTCGTGGAAAATTAAATGTCTTATTGGATGCAATATAAAATTATATAAATTCTACATAAAATGTCTGCAAACTCTGCAATATAATTTCGCAGATTTTTATAGTATTCTATTTTGAAAGTGTTAATGGAATAGATGTTTTTATTTAACATAATTTTACTGCATGTAAAAATTGTAAATTTATTTGTACTGTTTGAAAAAACAAATCATGAATAAAGTTGTTATGAGAGTTCGAAGAATTCCTATAGATAAATGTCTTACACAATTTTATAGACTGGAAAATTGTTTATAGTGTATTTGTTAACGAGCACGCATACAAGGATGCTGTGGTGTTGAATGCACATTTCTTACGTAAAATAAATCCGAAGTTCTGACACACGTGGAGACTCACTTTCACCGCGCTACGTCTCGGGCCAATATATAGTTAAGCATTTTTTCAAAACTCGCCGACTGGCCTGTTTGTGCGCTGTTTTCTTTACAAATTTCAATGCAATTTTTTCCCCAAGTCAAAGAAATCGTACGATATTATTACTTTCTCGCATGTGAGTCTTAACTGTTACATCGCGGCGTTTGGTTCGATCTTGAGAACATTTTCTTTCGAAGGAAAATTACTGCATTCGGAAAGCTATTTTATTTTTCCATGCACGACGATAAATTATTTTTGAATCACTCGTTGCCGTTGTGTAATTTTTCATCGATTTCAAAATATTCCATTTGCATACAAATGCTTTAATTTGAGTTCAAAAAAGTATATTCAGAACACAAAAGTTTTCCCGTGGCAAAATGATCTCGAATCTAGTTTCAAAGTCATTATTATCGATCTATTTTTCTCGAACATTAGAAGTTAATAACAGTGCACGCAAAGTCTGTACCACATTTGCAGATAGTAATTGACAATCGCTATTTAAGCCGCTTTTTACAAACAGGCAATTATAATTAAATGATTAAATTGAAATATAACTTTCTTGCTACGGTAAATCCGCGAAATTGAACGCCAATTATTCCACCTAGGAAGTCATTAGCATAGGTGATTTTCTAATCGCGACAAAAAATGTGTGTTCAAAGTGTCGACCTTCAAATGCATCAAGAGCCGTGAAATGAATCATTTCGCAAAATTAATTTATACTCCGGACGAACTAGCGAGCCGAAGTTTAACAATTAACATGAATTGAACATGTAAATTAGGGCTTCTAGCATTAAGGAATTACATATGATTACCAAACGAACTATAATTTAGAAAGAAAATCGTCAGTAGCGATAAGGCATCTCCATAGCATCCGCTTGGTCTCGATCATTTGTGGTAGCTCGGTGTATTACTTAATGATTTATTTCACCGCAAAAGGAAAAAACTTTTGATATGCTTTCGCGACGTGATTACAGAAAAAGATTTTCGCAATGACGTAATGTGCGAAAAGTAATGTAAGTTATGTATATAATGGTGACAAGAAAAGCCCACAGATCTCCAGTCGCTGGAACCTCGGGTTTGCCGAAGGTGTGGCTTTGCGGTTATCCTACGTGCGGTGGATGCCTACGATCAGTAGCTGACTAAAATGCTACAATATCTGTGATACACTAGTAAGTCCCGCAATGGCGATTAGATAATGAAAAATACAACTAAGTAAAATAAAATAAAGAAAAAAAAGAAAATAAAAATATAAGAAAAAATAATTGGAGAAATTGATCGTAAAAATTAAATTCACCTGAGACTCCGTTAGCTGAAGATGGCACAGGAGAGCGACAGCCGAAAAGGCTGCCAATTCTCTTAAAAGCATACTTCTGTAACAGAAAAAAAGTTTTCCATTAATTTTATAGCCTTTGAATAAAGAAAATCATGATGATTATGAATAAAAAGTTTTTGCTATATTCCTTGTTATATATATAACACGCATATAATTTTTTTGTAATTATGTATATATTCTCAGATTTAAATGATAGATAGCAGTATTTCGAATTACATAAATTTTAGGTTACACGAAGCTCTCTCGATAAATAATAATAAAACCTTTTGATGACGTTAAATAAAAATGCTAGATTTACATTTTATGTTTATAGTTATAATTATAATCTATTTTAATATTCGAAAC
>JABFQD010003769.1:0-12696 GCA_022817045.1 Psix sp. ZL-2020 | reverse complement strand
CATTTTCTACCTTTTGAATTTTTTTTCCTCATACATGAATTAAAGAATTTTTTATGTCAATATTAATAACTCTGAAAACTTAAGATTACAAAGGAAAACCAATTTCATTATATTATTCAAATTTATTTTTCTCAAATTATTCAACCCACATAAATTAGAAACCCAAGAAAAAATTTCCCATATCAATAACTCTCCAAATTTCCCAATCGCGACTTTTCTTTCTATTCATCACTGTCACCCCTTCTTCCGAAATTCATACTCCCGTTTCATCTAAAACCTTCCCCTTCCACCAAGTGAGCCAATAGTTAGGTACATGTTAAAATCCCATAAGGCCCCCCCCCACTACCATGTGAGCCAATAGTTAGGTAGCCCTACTACTCTAATATACGGATTAAGTATTGGATCTACGACGGAACCAGTACTGGTCCGGTATACTAAAACTGCTAAAATGCGGAAAAGTATATATATATTTTTACGTACTAATTTTTGAAGCAACTGATGGAGCAATTTACACAGGCGCTAACTTTTAACCCTAGTACCTGGGATCGAATCCCCATCCCTTACATGTTAAAATTCAATTTTTTCGATTTTTTCATAATTATTAATAATTTAAATGATATATAATTAAATAAATAATATTCAATATTATATTTAATTCAATATCCGATATTATGTTATTCATGCAATGATAACGCAATGATAACTGGCTTTGGACCTACCTAGGCTTATCACTTTCTTGTGCCAGTTTCTCGCATCCTCGCCCAGAAATTCTTCTGTCAAACTGAATTCTTGAGATGCTATCCATGTCTGCTTTTCTTTATCCTCAATCTATCTTTCAATGGTGTTGAGTTCTTCCTGATGAGGTATGCTCACGCATTCATAGCGAATGTCTGCCCCCCCCCCCTCCCAAATCGAGTCTGTCTGCCCTTTCGTTTTCGTTATTACCGGAATGTTTTGGGACTCAACAGACTCATACCTTATTGTGTCTCGCTAGTTTATTCAGAGTCTCTCAACCGTGTTCACTAGCTGAGAGTTAATCCACTGGATTTTTCAGGCCCGTCAAAGTGACCTTGCTATCTATGCAGATAGTGATTTTTTGCTTCTGATTCCCTAATTGGACTAGTTCTTAGCAGATATACCCACATCTGCTTACATCGCTTACGTTTTTCCCCACTGCTTACTGATTATCAGTCTAAGGGCTGCCCTTGCCGTTCCTCTGACAATAGTCATATCTAAGTTGGTATAGTTTAGCAATTTGTTGACCACAATTATTTATGTTCTTTTTCTAACACCCAAGGTCTTCCTAAGAGCGATCGCCTGAACATGATCCAGAGTTCTCGTTCAAGTTTCCTTTTCTGCTGCTTTCCACCATATGATTGAGGCACATGCCAACTTAGATATCACTACAGCGCGGTATAACCATAGGATTTTTTCTGGTTTTAACCCCAAGTCTGAACTTATAGCCACCCGACACTGCATTTTAGCATATAGGTATGATTTCATACCTAATAAATTTATTCAACAGTCTCACCATCGTTTTCAAAAAGAACGACGTGTGATTAATGGATCTAAAGTCAGCCACTTAAATGTAGTTGCCTTTACCGGGTTTTCGGATGAAAATTACGGTGGTTTCTTTCCGTTTCTTGGGTATTTAATCAACAGCAATCGATCTCTTCAGGATCCTAGTTATCAGTCCCAGATTTGTGATAAGCCCCTTTTGCAGCATTTTAGGAAAAATGCCTCCTGGACCCGGACCCTATAGGAATCGAAACTGCCGATAGCCCCTTTTAACTCGGTTTCAAGTCTATTTCAGTAAAGTTCTTCTTGAGCAAAAGTCTCACGGTTTCTTCCTCGGTTTTTTGAAAGTTACCCGAATTATCCCTTATTAGCTTTAACTTGGAATCATTATCCTTAGCAAGGATCCTGGATAGCTGAGCTATCTACAGTACACTGTTGACACTCGAGCAGAAATTCCACTAGGCTTTTCTTTTAGCTCCTTCTATTTCCTTTTCGAAGGTTTTAAGTATGCTTTTATACACGTTCCATCGGCTGGACATCTCCAGATGTCCAGCCGTCCATTCTAAGTCCGGCCGTCATCCTAGGGTTTCCGCTCCATACCTCCTTTTTCTCCGCCATCTCGATTTCGAATAGGATGGTCCGTGATCCTTCATAGATCGCTCTACACTCACCTTCCAGCTATGTATGGAAGGTGACTGCATTCTCTCCCTTTTAAGACTTATGTTACACAAGGTCAGGTCCAGTATCTTTCCTTCCTGGTGGATTTTATATATCGAATTAGTAGATTTTCTTTGTCCTACGTTAGATCTATTTAGAAAAGTGTTACAATTATTTGGTGCACTTTTCTTCGTTACGGCGACTTCTATCGTCAGAGTAGTATAACATTGAAGGAGCAAGGCTGGCGCGTGTTGCGCGCGGTCAGCTATACAGTTCTTTAGTGGTTGGGTTTTTTTGCCCAATTCGTAGCTCGGGCTACAGCGAGCATCAGGTTCAAGATGGGTAGCGACTCAGGAAGAGGAAATCGGGATCGAAGGCTACACAGGGATCAACTTATCTTTGTTGTTGACGCTGCATATTTTCCTTGGTCTATCTGACTAGATTCGTCAGTAATGCGGAGGCCAGAGAAACCGTGCTCCAGACGCTAAAAGACATAGGAAACTCGGGTCTTATATATTAGCTGGCGCATTTAAGTGTGGTTGTTGCTAAATGAATTCAGTAAAGAGCCCGAAGATGGAAGTATAGTAGAGATAATATACTAGTAGAGATACCCAGAATACGGACTTTTACATTTGGGTATAACAACAATATTATTCCTAATTTTGCTGTCTTATCATTCTGGCACTACATCGTTTTAATTTATATTTTATCCATTTATACTTAAATATTGATAGTCATATAATTTGTTTTCATCCGATTCATCTTCATTTCCAATATCTTAAAAGAATAACAAGTAGACTGATTGTATTTTAATTTAAGTATTTCAGAATAAACTTTTCGTTTAGGAAAACCATTCTTTTCATTACGAGGTTGGCAAATCGTATTTCGTTCTCTAGACGAAAGTTTTTAAAGTCAATTATTACTATTTTCAAAGTGATAATTTTCAGAAAACTATGCAATGGAACGAGAAAACATGTGATTTCTTCTCTGATAAACGAAATTTAGAGGCATGAAATTATTGCTTTATTTATTTTCACTAACAAAAATATTCTTACAGATATACAATATACATGCTCTGAAAGATGATTTTGTTCAATTATGTGACAATCTATTATGGGTTGGAGCAACTACATTCGCTGTAGTACTTATTTTCAACAACTTCTTATATCACAAAAGAGTAAAAATATTTAAATCTATATCACGTTATAGTTATTATGATATGATGCACCATAATGTTTGAATTATTATTGATAATATATTCATCCTTTGTATTAATTTTGTATAAAGACAATATTTTTCAAGCAATTGATTGATCACATCGCATTTTTGGAAGTAAAAAGTTATTAATTAATGGTACAATAGAATTTTCAGCACTCTATTGTATGTGCTTTGCCTAAAAATTGTGTACACTTCTCGTATATTAGAATATAATAATATTTCTTATAATACATTTCAGTTTCACGGTACATACACCACTGAAAATGTTAAGAAAAGGTTGTTAAAATTGTACTTGATAAAACAAATAATATACATAATCTGTAGGAGAATTCGCATATGTAAACTTGCGGGATTGCTTTTTTAGTGTTCCAAACTTCACATCTATATATATATTTGAAATTTGCCTATTTTCTCGATTCAAAGTGTAATTATGCTTAACCGTAACTTTTCAAGATTACTTATCAAAATTTATAGACTGTTTGCACTAATAAATAAAAAAAGTTACAAATATCATTCTTAGTGATCAGTTTTTCAAGAACTGAAATTAGCATCAAAGTCAAAAAACTTTTGCCAAATTCATATAATCGTATGTACTATTAATTTCAATATGATAGAATTTTGTAAGATGACTAAAATGTAAAAATATGAATGTTTTAGTGAACAATGTCAGTTTGTGAATACATGAAATATAAATGAATCAATAATTACGTTTATTGTCCAAATAAGTTAGCAAAAAAATTGCAGTTCAATTTTTCCAAATACGTTTAAGTGTTAACATCATTGTGATGTTACAAAACTGATTCAATTCTTCGATGTGGAATGTATATTATCTTGTAGGATAAAAAAAGACATCGATCATATGAAAATTCTTGAAAGGTAAGCAAAATTTGAGTTATTGAAACAAATATATCCATCACTGATATCCAAAAGTACAGGAAAATACAGATATTTCAATTCGATGAAATGAAAGTGGTAAATAGAGAAGAATTATTTTATATAACAAGAGTGAATAATGTGCCATATGATTTACATATAGAGGAAGTTCATATTAATACTTAAATGTACATAATCCTTCATTATTTACGAATTATTTCAGTCTTTTTCTAGTTTGATGAAAACCGGAGGCAAACAATATTTATTTCATATTCGCAAAGCATGAAACTTTAAAATAGGATCCAAACATGCAGCAGCAATAGCATTTTTCATCAATGAGAGGATAACTACTTCAAAAATTAATTACAATTATGAATAGTCCGAAACAAGTTTGATAAAAAAAAATGAATCCTGCTGTTTCAAAGTAGGATTCGAACAAATACGAAAGACATCCTTATAGTATAAAATTGGTAGAGCAAAAATATATTTTCTTAGATCTCAATAAGCACGAAAAAATGAAAGTATATAAGGAAATTCAGAAGTATTCACCATTGTTTCTTTATCTTTGAAATCGGATTTAGGTTCATGACTCTTTCAATACGTGTTTTTTTTAACATTGATGAAGGGTAACATCTCACCCTTCAGTTGTGGAATATCTGGCATTGAATGATTTCCGTTGAACCATCTACGCTGTGACTTTGTTGCTTCGTTCATTTTATTATCTATGTAACACTAGAAGGAACAGGGGGTTAAATCGGGAGCAAAAATGTTCTTGTCGTCTTTCAATCTATGCGTAAGATACGTGGTCCGGATCAGGCGTTTTGTTTGACACTGTAGTTTATCAACGGCTAGTTGCAACTTCGATTTTGGTAACGTTCATTTAACGTTGGTACATAAGATAGACGCAAGCAGGGTGACGATTTGAAATGAAAAAACCGGTTGAATCACTTCGTGATTATTAATTAAACGGACTTGATCATATAGATAACGAGTTTAATGTTTTGTTAAATTGTGAATTATGAGACCACCACAAAACATAACACATTTGATTCGTGATAGTCTAAGCTAGCTTCACACATATTGAGCTTGTTTTTCAAGAGCGTCCAGTTCTCTATCATGAAATATTAAATAAATTAATGTGAGATTGGTTAGCCAATGTTCTTCTGGTTTGTGCAACCAGGCTAGGCCTGTGAACCAGAGTTAGGATATTGCGCGAAGCTGAATCCGCAAGGTTGTCTGTAGTAGGAACATATCGCACCACTGACTGATTTTAGTATTACCGTTAATTGATTTTACGCGGTTTGCTATAAAAAATGGTGCATAAGTGGGTATCCTGGCAAACCAACTCAATACAATAGAAATATCCGTCCAACAGCTCTAATCGTGAAATGGTGAGCGTTGGCGATGAACACGATTTGAGCACTTTAGATGGAAGCGACCTTTGTCTTGCTCAACAACAAAGAAGTGATAACAACCTTATCCTTAATCTAGACTCGTGTATAAACAACAGTGTCGTACACATAAAGGAATGCATCGTAGAATCTATACAACTCGACAAGGTAACGTCTTGTTTGATTTGAATCTAGCCGGCTAATCCCGCTAATCTGATCTAGATGAGATAACGATTGTTAAAGCTTATTCCAGCAAGCGATGACTTTTTCGAGCAATGACGAATTCCAATAAATTTTCAGTAGCCACAGAGTCTGGAGCAATATTTTAGTTGTCACAATCACGGGTAACACCCGGTCCAGTGGATCGAATATTCTAGCGATAGCAGATGGCGATAAAGTGCTTTGTCGGAGCAGGTATTGGCATCAAACTGATGTAAGACTGAAAAAAAAAACCGAAACTGGATTCCAGCAAACTCCCAGTAATTTGATCCCGTCGTCAGACTACAATGGTTTCTCATGACCTAATCCGTGGTTAGAGGGATCGATGTTTTTAAGTAGATCTGGTGAGTCTGACGCTTATTTACGTAAGGAGAATCTGCCACCGGTAAGCAACTGCTTAAATTGATTTTGAACTTGTTCAGCGACACATATATTATTTATTTCTGGAAGACAAACATCAATATATGAACTATGCGGTAGTACAAGTGAAGTAAGCGGGTACTTTTTATTATCATCTAATGTTAATTATTGCAGTATGCGTAGAGCAATAAAGGCGTGCATGAAAGTCCAAATGTTAATGTATTAAGTTGAAATTCTAAAATCAGACGTCTTGGTTGAGGGTGTCACAAGATCCTCTGGAATTACTATATCTTCAGGAGTTATATTTGTCCAATAGGACAATAGGTCTAGTAGTGAAGACATTCTCGTCGGACTCTGAGATCTGAAAGTGCTAAGTTGCCATCAATTTCAACTGTGTCCATCAGCGACGAAATTTGTCATAAATGAAGCAGAGCCACCCGGTCTTGGTCGCATACGGCTTATGTAACTAGATTATATAAATAATCCACCTGTCATAGAACATTTCGATTGCCTAGTGAAGTTATGTTGGCATCAAGAGGCATAATCACGAACACTCATATCTAGTGATTGTGAATTAATGAGCACAAAGCTTATACTAGCACAGCGCGTGTGCAAATGAGAGCAACAATTACTAGGCATTTGTACGTCAGCACTAGTAGGTGCAGCGTCACCCGCTGCACTAACGTGCAGCGGGTGACAGAGTCGCGCGTTAACAAAGTCATATATGTGTCAGAAAATAGATGCCCGTTTTATTTTTCAGCAAGATGGCAGCCGAATTGTGTTCAAAATGCACAATTTGGCTGTCTGTTCTGGTGCAGATAAATCGGAATAACTGTATTACACAAATGAGTACATTTTAAAATTTAGCCGCCATGATTGTAGAGTGAGAGGTATAATCTGGGGTAAAGTGCACAACTGTTAATTCAGGTGTCATTTTATTCAATTTTACAATTAAATATTTTTGTTTTTTTATTAGAGATTTGCAATGTGCATTAAAGGATGCGATGATAGGGAATTTTTCACGATATTCTCCTACATACAAATGTTCGAAGGTACTTGGTGGATTGTTGACGTCGAAAGTTTGCAGGAGTTCGGATCACCTTCTCTTTATGCGAGGGAAATGAAGAGCTGCCTGTACCAAAGAGTGCGAATTTGGTAGTTCTGCTACTAGAGTGAAAAACTGAGAATTAATGTGGATTCTATTTTGTGTTTTTCCTTTTTTTATGTATTACGTTTTTCAGATTTTAATGCACTTACTTATTTTTGAGGTAGACCGTGTAGTCATACAATTAGAGAACACTCAATCGTAAGGTCCGTAAAGACGCATATAATTGATTCATTAAAGACTGTACAACACAGAATGATTAAATAGCCATGTAGCCAACCTATTATTCTCAATTGAGATGAAAGGACCGTGTAGTCACTATATTCAGAGAACTTTTGTAAGTATCAACTGAATACTACCTAGTCAAAGTACGAGAAGTAATAGAGGGAATATTTATTGCGCGATCCTTTTCAAATGGTTAACCCGGTCAGTGAGTCAGCGCCCGACGGGAGGTCACGCGCCAATCTAGGACCGGAAAATGTGTTTCTTGGGTCTGAGCGTGAGAGGTTAAGAATGAGAGAGAGAAATGGCCCCGCGCGCGATGCTTTCCCGGGTTGTCCCTTCCATGCGGCAACTGAATCACTCAATTTATAATTGCAAGGTTATTTTATCTAATACCTTTCATTAGGTTACTTAAATTAATTTATAAATGATATATCTAAGTTTAAGATTCAATAATGATTAATTTGATATAGCACATGCTATAAGAATATTATCTAGTTTATTTATTTATTATTATTATTCGTTCTGTTTACTAATATTATTTATTTGGTTAATTTTTATTTATTTGTTTGTTGTTATTTATTTGTGTGTTGCTGATTATTTGTTTGTTACTTATTATTTTGATTTATTTGAATTAATTATGTTTATTTCGTTTTTGTTGAATTTCATTTGTTTTCTCTTTTTTTATTGTTTTATTTATTTGTTAATTGATCGATTATTATTTATTTAATTTATTATTATTTCATTTTTTTTATTATTTCAACATTGTTGAATGTAGCAAGGTTGCTGAAAATCAGATTATGTATTTAATTGAGTTAAGATTGGAACTTTACCTTATTCCTTAGAGAAGGAATGTCACGTGCGATAATTTTCTTACATCCACAAATGTGGCAAAAAAGTTATGAGACAAATCAACAACGCTTGTTTGGACATTGAATCGTAAAAGGCGAGAAGTTTTTCATGATCTGATCTCTGTGCGCTTCATTGTATACGTTGATTTTTCATGAAAGAGATAATATTTCATTAACGGTTTACCAAGCTTGAACTACAGAAAGCGTGCTAATTTTAAACACAATGTACCTTGATATTACGGTATCGAATAATGATGAAAAAAATCCAGAAACAATTGAGTTTTACAATCAAACTAAATTTGGTGTTGATGTTGTTGGCCAGTGCATACTTTCTACAATATTTTAAATCTTGTACCTATCGATGCGTGGATGTTGCTTAAAAGTGTTACTGGTCAACGTATTTTGCGTCGAGTATTATTATTAAAACTAGCTGATATAAATTTGAATTATTCCAGCAAATGTTCAATAAATCGTCAATATGAAAATAGCAGCGAAAATTTATTTGTTGCTTTTACAGATATACAACGTAATTGTTAAGTTCGTCATACATATAGAGCTAACTAGAGTTTAAAGAAATATTACAAATATGAGAAATTAATATGTAAACAATGCTGAGCAAGTAAAGTTGCTAAAGTTGTATGTACGCTTTGTGCAAACGCTGACTAACCAGTCATTTTATTGAGATTGTTCATTGGTTAATATAATTATTCATAATTATTGTTTTTGCTTATGACAATGTATAATCTTGTTTTGATGTTATTTAATGAAATAAGTGTTCAGTCAATAAAAAATAGCTTTTATTTATTGAAAAATAAAAAAGGACCAAATTGTCATTTTTGGTTCTTCTAGGAGGTCAGAAATTTCAGTCTTTCTGGTGTCAAACATGAAAAATCGTATAGTGAGTTAGAATAAGAGCTGCAAAGTGTATATCTGTTCTTGATTATTTGTTCTGATGGTTAAAGGAATTGTTTGAATTTTTTCTAAATGAAGTTATTTTTTTTATTTAAAATAAAAAACTGATATGATTTATTGGAAAATGTTACTACAGAGCCTATATATATATCAAAATTTGCTATGAATAACATTTTCAAAAAGGATTATAAAAATAATGTTTTAAATGAAGGAGTTACTTTCATTTATGAAGGAGTTAAATCATCCGCAATCACGAACAACGTTGAAGCAAATGCGGGAAATCATTAGTGAATAAAAAAACTATTAAAAATATCTCAGGGAGAACAGATCGATCCTGGAGAAGCTATGTAGAGATTTTCAAAGAAAACTTTTTCTTCGGAGTCTGTTACAACAATTTTATTTCCAGTAAAGAATGTATTAAGTTAATTATAAATAATGCGGCCTGTTGAATCTATTTTACAAAACTGGTGTGCACAATGACAGAGAAAACCCAAACACAGGAATATTGCATTGATAAGAGTAGTTCTTGTCGACATTGGTTTTCAATGTATCACATATCAACGTGTCAGAAATCATTATATTTACGATCAACTCTTCAGAGTGATCGTTCATTAGTTTTTATTTTTCAAATAAAAAGTCTCCTCATTGCCCTACGGTACTTCTTCAATTTCATATGGCAAAAGTATTTCTTCCTCTGATATTGCTAAACGAAAATGTTTATATTCTGATTTTGAAATCACTTTTGTAATTATGAGATGACTTTTAATTTTTTAACGATACATTTGTTTAAAAATTAGAAACAGTGCATATGAAATTACAAACTATAATGCAGTAATTATATAAAATGATATATTCGATAAATTCATCAACATTTCTTGAAAACAATATATTAATTTGAAGTTTTAAATAAATTAAAGAAAAAAAAACAATGTATTTTGAATGAAACTAGTGTTTAATGCGATTTTCATTTACTTCTAAGGATTTTTCTTACTGTTTTCATGAAAATGTTTGTTATTTTCAGGAATCATTTTATTTTTGATTCTATTATTTATCTGTCACATGTTTTTGTACAATATACAACAGAAATAAAAGACCTATATTAAAAATATAGATCTTTTAGTTTCTTCAATAAAAATACATAAGATCTAATTCTATTCGAATATACAGTTCGATAGTGCAATTTGACGATAATTTTTTTGGATTTACTCTTTCTTGAAAATCATATACACAGCTCTAGACTATCAGTTCTTTTGATTCGTAAGGTTTTCTTAAAAATAAACAATCAAGTTGAGTGGTAAATTTATTACAAATTCGTTGGATATAAGATTCTTTTCTAGAGTCTTATTGAATTGTTATTTCTTCAAATTCAAAGTGATCACCGTAGGTGTCATTTTCAAATCTAGAATTCAGGGGATGACACTAATGAGATTTGTGAGAACAATAGTTAGAGTAAACACTGTTTCCACAGATGTAGTAGGACTGCTGTGTTTGATCTTAGGGTAAATGTATCTCTTTTAAAAGATATAAAATGTTCGGATAACTTTCACAAACTTTAGAATTTTTTAATATTTGTAATAACATTTGATTTTACTTATAAAATTTAATATTACATTCATACCCTTAAATTGCCATTATTCACTTGAGCTTAGCAAATTATAATTGAATTGAATAAAAAAAGTGATTGCAAAGAAACATCTAAGTGACGTTAGGTATTTCTTAGAACTTATGTTAAGAAACAGAGGTAAGTATAGATAATCAAGTTTGTGAATTGATGTATTTGTTGTCATGGATGTACTTAAATTATATTGGACACATAGAGATAAGATCGTAGGTTATTGCACAACTTTTATACCTTACGTAACGTTAATAATTTATAAATACATTTTTATAGTGAAGGAAAAAATAAAGCAAATGAATTAAATACGTTGTATTTCTGACTAATGGAAATATATAATAAAAATAATTCATGCCAAATGTTTAAAATTTTCGTGTAAAATGTAGTAATAAGATCATGCAAATTTCAAAACAATAATATTTTTTAAGTAAAATTGGTCTAATTTATTGAAAAATAAAGGAACTTAAGACAAACTAAAAATGATTTACATAATTATCTATTACAAAGAATTTTGATCTAATGTATCAATCTATTTATAATTAATGTTATTTTTCAGATTTAAATGACGCGTAGAGAAAGAGTTTCGGAATCTTTAAATCGAAAGGAAAGCACGAAAAAACAATGAAGAACGGAAGTTTTTTAAGTGTAATTTTACAAATTTACAAGTTGTCTATATGATGTTCGAAAAGAAGTATCTTTGGATCAATCCATATTCATGACAACTGTAAAACGCAAAGGAGAGCATCAAATACCATTAATGAATCGTTAAAAACTTGGAGGAGATTTTATGTTATGATCAGAAACAGAAAGACAGTTAGGTGAGCGGCTATTCAAATCTACCAAAAAATAATAATTCTGGTTAAATACGGTTCGATTCGTTTATGGAACGCTGCATAATTTTGTTTAAAATAAATGTGGATATATAAACAACGGAAGAGCAGTTATAATAAAAAAAAGCATAAAAATATGGTTTTTTAAATAAGAAAACAATTTAGAGATAACCTACGAATCTTAGATGATCTTCATCAAGTATTCAACATGGATTAAACCGGTTTTTTCATGTTTCTCAATAACACAATGGTTCTTGTTCATAAAGAAAATTCTGTCTATGAAGTTTTGATGATAAAGGAAACTTGACTACACTTCTTACCGTAAAGGCTGCTGATAATTAAGCTATCACTGTTTATTAGTATCCCTAATTAATGTAAAAAACAGTTCCTTCCAGATGGAGAATTAATAAAACTGAGAACGGTTGGATAACTAGTGCATCATTTTTTAATGATTTACAAATATTTCTCATCCTTTTTTAGTTGAAAATATTTTCATTGACTGTTGTGCTTTGAATAGCTATGTATCTTATTGGTCGTATTATGTGAGAATGTTTTATAAAAAAAATGATATTATTTTATATTACCTACTACTGAACACACTTCATATCTTACAACCACTCGATGTAACATTATTTTCCTTTATAAGCAGCGTGGATGAAATTCATTAAAATATGTCAGATGAAACATGACGTTTTGAATCATCAAAAACATGAAATATCTTTATCAGTTGCTGGCTGCCGCGAGTCTGATTTTTTTGCGCCTTTTATCGTGTTCATAAATTCCGTCGTGCTACTTAATATTTAATTGATCAATTGGTTTTACCCCAAAAAATCTAAAGGGTCCCTTCATAATAAAAACTTGTACATTTTAATATATATATGAGTTGAATGAAGTCAGTATTTAATTTTTTTTTATAAAAAAAAAT
>JABFQD010003768.1:0-12697 GCA_022817045.1 Psix sp. ZL-2020 | reverse complement strand
TATAGAATATACATCTACTAATCCCGAGTAATCTAATAACCTCTAATGATGCTGTGGTAAATAACAATAAATTAAGACACGTAATTCTGATAGTAGAGATGATTGAATGAATGAAGCTGATTAGATATTTTCTAAGCCAGAAAATGCTTGAAATCAAATCTATTAAAAATTGAATGGATTTCACATTCTCGCCAGATGAATTTTTTGCATAATGTAGAATGAATATATATTTGTTGATATCAATGAAGAATATTCAATTTTAAAATTGAACCTAAATATAATAAGAAAAATGCATAACTGGTTTCCTTATTAAATGTTTGGCTATTTTCAACTCCAATGAATAATCAACGAAATTTATTGTTCTAATCACTTGAAGCAATAATGAACCTGGTCGAAGTGGTTTTGAGAAAAGTTAGCTTAGTAGTTAGTCGACAGAGGGAAGTTTGATCTCCAAATTCTTTTTATTATTGTTCTCATGCTGTACGAATCTCGTTAACAATTTAAACAATCTATAAATCCGCGCTTAATTATTATTCGAAACATTTTTAGATATAAAAGTCATATCATTTTAGGACGTTTTTCTTACTTGCAGTTCGAAATTTTGTCACAAATTACGATACATATTTCTTTATGTATGGATTTTTTTTCATGCCAAATTGATTCTTTTTCTTTGGAGGAAAATTAATATGTTGAGCAATAATAGAATAAAAATATAATGATCTGTGCTAATTCTCCAAATATCAACATCTCCTTTAAATAACGAATTCAGTTCACAAAGAAAAACAATATGATAAATTATAACAATTTATCGATAAAACTGAACTGTAATGGAGACATTAAAATTAGTTTTTCTATATTATTTCTAAGTATTTCCAAACAATTTATTAATTTGCAAAAAATATAGAAATACTATAAGGTATCATTAAGATGTAAAAAAAGACATTATAATTTTATTAAAACACAAAGATTTGATAAATAAAAATAATGAAAACTGTTCTTTTTGAATTGACCTACATTCACTAAATCAATTAAAACTCTATATTAAATTCACGCTAATCAAAATGTGGCTAATGTGGTTCCTTTAAGCGAGCTTACAAATATAATTTTAATATCCGCTTAAATGTGTGGAAATCAATGAAAAGCAGGCATAAAAATTATTGGAAAATTAGCCAAAGTTGGATGATAAACCATATAAAATTATTTCAACATTAGTAAACAATCAGTCGTTATTATGTTAGTTATTTTTCATGTATGTCAAACTTTGGTTATTACTCGATAGCTCTAATATGAATTTTACATTTGTCTCTCATACTCTTAACATTTCAGTAATTTCCATTGAACTCTTAATCATATTTGTTGAAATATATTTCTCCAATAACCAATACTGTATCAATGTTTTTTCATCAGCGGCTTCATTAATAATAATCGTTTTAATCTTCCCTTTTATAGAAATCAGCATTTTATCTTTCTCGATATTTTAAGTCGAACCTTAGTTGCATCAATATAACTCAATAATCATTCAAATAGCTTTAAGACGATTCTATAGGCAAATTCAGCTGGAATGGCCGAGCAAGATACAAATGTAATTTCCTAACGTTAGACTGATACGTGTAATTGATTTATTTGCAAGAAATTATATTATGTAGCTGTCGCGGTGTGAAAGGAAATATCCTTCTATCAATAAATTTCTTAGTAACATGATTAGGAACAGATTAAGCAATTTCATCGTGTTTTCAATTAAAAAATATACTGCTACATTTATACAGTAATCAAATTCATTATATCCAATCGAGCGAAACGAAGTAAAAAATATTCGATAATATAATATAACAGACAATATAATATAATTAACAAAAATTATTTTTGTTAAGCTATTCTAAATAAGTATCAAAAGCTTCTTTTTCACTGTATTTTCTCTTTCATTTATATTGAATAAAGATGTTTTTGAGATCAATAGTTTACAATAAAGCTTTTGTCTCACTATGTTAACTTTTATTGAAAAGGGAAAAGTTAATTGGACACAATCAAACTAAGAGCGTTCTTGAATTTACATTGAAACAAAAACTAATAAAATCGGTCTGCGAATCCAGAAATACTCAATTGAACAGGACTTTTAATATTGATGCTTGTAATTCGTAGAGCAAAGACATTAAAATTACGAATAGTAATTTTGTTTCTATACATCCAACCTAATTTTATGTCTTATAATTCGAAATTTATTTTTAATTCATCTAACATGAAAGAGTTATAACCGTTAATCAATGCGACATTTGATTAAATATTAATTGATGCATTGTAGCAGCTAGCTGTAAATCATAAACCATCACGACTAGTTAGTCGATATGTCTATTGCAAAATATAATTGTAACGTCTGAAATTACTGGAAAATGCAACAAAAAGTTGAAAGCGAATCAAATTTCCAGACGAATTGTAATTTTTCATTCAAATGTGATATTAAAAACAGAATTTTAACCTCAAAATTATCTGAGTCATGAAAGGTATGAATGATAAATTATCAGGTAATTAATGGAATGCAGTTAAAGACATCCGTAAGGAAAATTGATTAATAGATGAACGAGTAGTGAGGGAAAAACTTGTTTTCTCAATTTGCACGACATTGAATTTACAATATTATGATTTTTAAGAAATCGTGACTTCGTTAAAATGCAAATATATTAAACAAATTTCCATAATTTTAAATCCTATGCAAAGAAAAACAATTAGTAATAATAGTTATAAATTAATATTCTGTGAAGTAAAGCTGCATTCATTTTCCACTTTTAATTATAACTGACATAAATAAAATTGATAATCCAGTTTGAAATTTGTTGAATATTTTTATCATTATGAACAACTGTAATTTGAAATCGAATCCTATCTAACATTAATAATACAATTACTCATATTTCCGCTACTGAAAATATTGCATGACTTTAATATTTGTGGTTAACTTTATAATCGAAGCTATTATAGAAATATAACTTTCAACGTCATAATAAACAAATTGTTAAATAATGTTTTCCAACTATTACATATTTTTCAATATTTAATTCGTAAATTGGCACATCAACTGAATATAGGTGAGCACAAAAATCAATCTTTCGTTATAGCGGAAAAATTGTTCTTTGAACTTATTGAAAAAACGAAAATATACAGAGAGAAAAGATATTTTCTTCTAATTATATGTTCGAAAAGTTGTATTTATATAATAAAAATCATTTGTAAGTTCAATGACATATTTTAAAGAAAATCCGTTCTAAGGTATTTTCCATGAAAAATTTCAATTTTCTCACTAATAATCTTTATGCCTGAACTATGTTTAACATTATTAAATTATACAGAAAAATTAAATTTATTACTTTCAAATGTAAGAACTTATTTTTTCAAAGCATAATTTAATGTCATAATAAATTTAATCAAGTCTAATGAAATAAATGAAATAGTTTCACCGTGTTAACTTTTGTTTATGTCATTTTAAATTAATATATTACAATATTCATTTTTATAAAAGTAGGTTTAGGAAAATATATCGTGAATAGTATATTAGTTTTGTTTTATTAACGTAGAATAATGATTGCATTTGATATTCACATATTTTAGTTTGTCCGTTTCGGTTTTCATTAAAGATGGCCATGTGACTCACCACCATATTTCAAAAGGATAAAAATGAGGTCGTATCGGGCTACAGTCCACTTCATCCTTTTAAGACATACAAATTTTGTTTGAAAAAATGTTTGTATTAAAGTTTTATCCTTGTTTTCTTAAGATAAAAATTCTATCTTATATTGAGAATTGTAAATAAAATTTTAATGCAAAATGCGGTATTATTTTTATGCATTTGTATAGCTCATCTTTTAAATGTACTTTATTTATTAAAATTAATTTATATCTGAATTGAAACTTCAAAAATGGAGCACATTCTTTTTCATCAAAAGCTATATATTTGTTGACGCAATTATGATTGTGCCAACAATTTTTATCCACACATCCGTAAAAATGACTTGAATAGAAGAATAAATAGTTTTATTGACAATAAGATACTTGCTGAGTAAAAAAATAGGAAGTTGATCACATATAGCTTATAACCTGATTTCCCACTTTCTTAATTTACGAAAAAATTGGCGGAAAAGTTTACGAGCATTCAACATAGTTTCGCTAAACCAAAAGTTATAACATGATTTGCACTAGAAGTTTGCGATCGATATTCGTACACACTCCCCATTATTAGTTTCAAGCATACAAAAGAAGTAATTACCAAAGCTTCATTCAATCAAATTATCATCGACATTTCACGCAGATAACGTTTAGTTTCATCAAAGAAAACTTAAATTAATTTAAATATATAATTATTTAAAATAATAAATTTTTGTCAAGTCAATGAAAATTTTTGTTAAACCAACACAAATTTGATCGTTTTTGTAAAATGGTCCTAAAATTGAAAACTAAAATATCGTCAATTTTTCGATTTCGTTTCGTTTGATCACCTGGGTTTTGTAAAGATGAACTATTCTTCTCGATGAAATTTATACCATTTTATGGAACATTGTAATTACCAATTAAACTTGGATTATAGAAAAACAGTCTTTCTTATTAAGAAGGATTTAGTCTATGATTGAATTTTATTGTCAATTGACATTTATTGACCTGATTTCCATTTACTATTTACATTGTTAAATTAGTCTAATTATGCATATCGATTTAAATTATTCAAAAGCCATTTCATTTCTGTTGGTAAAATTCATTTCAAAATAACTACTTTAACGATGGAACAGACTTTATTCACTAAAAAATTACGTCACTTTGATTAAAATTTTATACATTTTTTGTTTATATTAATTCAGCTTATATTATATTATTATAATTATCGTGCTATTGTGCAGAAATATTGTTCACTTTATCATATTAATTTGACTGATAGATTATTGTATTACCAATATACATATGATTCCACAATCAAGTGCATATGTGATGTATATAATCACTTTTGTGATGAATATTAATAAAAACTAATACTTAACTATATTTAGACTGAGTATTCAGTAATTTTGTATCGGTTATTAATTTTAAATAACACGTTTTTTGTTTCACATTTTTGTATAACTTTTTAAAATAATGTATAATTACTTAAATTTTTGTTCATTTATGAAAAAATATTCTATATTGTTTCATTGATGAGTACATGAATTTAGTACTTTTTCTCTCAGTGTAAAATTTCAGAAGGTAAAATAATTTTGGTCGCTAAAATGAATTACCGGCTAAAATAATTAAATTATATAATTTAAATGGACAACCACGAAGTACAATCGAGTTTCGACTCTTCGACTATAAAGCAGATGAATAACTAGCGGTGCTTTGAAAAACAACCAAATCAACTAATCTTCCTGCACGTACAGCTGGCACATCAATCAACAATATTTTCGGGGGAAACTGTTTATTCTAAGTTATTTTTCTTTTCCCGCGTACTCGGAAACTATTCTAAGTGGTAATTTATGACGTGACAAAATCAAAAAGACTTTACGACTCAACCTAGTGTTTGTATTATTGTATTGTCAATAAATATGAAATAATTCTCTCACGAACGTGGAAATCATATAAAAACACTCTTCGCCAGTGGATTCACCAGACAATCGCACAAAAAATCGTAGCCAAAGAAACAAACGAATCCAATTAATTTGAAGCACTTTCTTCTAAACTTCTTATTTGTTCGTCTGATTTTCTTTTACATACGTGTTTTTTAACTGTCTCGCTTTTCAAGACATTTGTTGGTACGCTTTTTTCTACTTTCAAGCTGTCTACAGAAAAGGAATAGTAACATAAAAAGCATCGATTGTATGAATTGAAGAAAAATAATACCCGCAGAAATACTTTCCACTTGTACAGCATATTAGAAATTAAATGAATGCACTTCTTTCTGCAATTATTTCTGGCATTTTTATTTCATCCTATATTATTACTTTTATACACATCATAGAATATTCTTATAATTCGCTTACAAAATCTGATTAGAATATTATGTAATAATGTATTCTGCAAAGAATGAAATATATTCCATGTAAATAAATTATAATTCATTTATGTCTTGAATGTTTTGTTGTTCACTGGTTGCAAATAATTTGCTTATAGTAACAGTTTGAAAAATGGACTGAAACATAATTTCTGCCCGCTTAATAAATCCGTCAGCTGTCGGGAATGCTTTTTGACAATGAATCGACACCTTGAACAATGTTGTTTCACACAACTAAATGATTAATGGAAAATCGGCATTGTATTGTGCTTAACTTAAAATCGACGCTATTCAAAAAAAACCATTACGCTGTCTTTATTATTTCCCTCTCGATCTAAATGCTTTTTCAAATAACTCCGCATTATGGAATAATAAGCATTTATACTTTTTCACATGGGGCTAAATAAAACTTGATATAACCATCTTTCGCTATTTTTTACATCACTATCAGCCCAAGTACGAATGCTTTTCTGTGTTTCTTGAATTAAAAATTAGCAATAAATAAAGACTGAGGTAGAAAGCAGGAAAATAAAAGCTAACGAGACTTTTTTTAGCAACTTAGAAACAATTTTGTTAATATGATTAAATGTAATATTATTATCCTACATTTAAAAATAAGTGTCTGTTCAGATGAGAAATAAAAATTTAGTCATGCGCAGTAACATAGCGCACTGTTACCTTACCTCAGCTTTATTTATCAGCTAATTTAATTATATTAATGATTTGAAGAATATATATTTTAATAAATATGAACCTATATTTTAAGACATGAATTATTTTTGTAAGATGAAAATGAATATTTCCTCAGTGAAGATATTTCAACGCAAGGTGAGATATCGATCAGAAGTCTTGACGGCAAGAAGCTGAGATAAATGAAGCAATTTGACAAAGTTTCTGTTGGCGTGAGATGATTAATAAATAACGAAGATATGCAAGCCCTGTTGGGTCTGTTGATTATCAGCATTCTCGCAACCTGTGACGTCGGCAGTGGGAAAACCAACGTCGCCCGAGTCAAACACGCGAATCAGGATGATCTCCCGGAAGTCACCGTGGGGCTTATTGTGCCTCACACAAGCTTTGAAGTTCGCGGATATAACAAGTCCATTATGAAGGCAGTTAACGGCTTGCGCAAAATCCGCCTTCCTAATAGCAATGGATTTTCTTTTTTTGATAAATATAAGTTCACATCAAACCAAGTGAAGACCGTTTTAATGAAACTTACACCTAGTCCTACAGGTAAAAATAGATTCGCAAAACCATTCATGTATATAATTAAAACAATATTTTCTTGATACAGATCCTGGATATTAAAAAAACTTTTTGTTGTAAAATTTATTATATAGTATATTCTATTTTGTAGTTATATTATTATGTATTTGTCAAAAAGAATATAACATTTCGTTTAGTAAATTACACATCATTGTCTTTTATTTTGTATACTCTGTTAAGTTTAATTATATTTATTTGCATTTAATATGGGTTAAAATTTAATTAATAAACGATCTGCGCAATTATTTTAGTATTAAAAAGAATTCTAAAAAATGTTGAAAATATTGAAGTTTCAAATTTAAGTCAAGATTCGATCAAAAGTATACAGAGTAAATAAATATTGAAACGGTTTCACGATATATTCGTATAAATATAAAATAATTTATATTTCAAATACAACATAATCAATAACTTAATTAAAATTTTTTCACGATTGACAATATTTATTTATAACAATAGCTGTAAACAGTTACACGGAATATAATATTGTGAGGCCAGTTAAATACAGGGATAAATTTAATATGTCTTTTTATGTTATTCATTGGTTGAAATATTTTGATCATAGTATTATAAGCATCTTTATTCATTTTACTTATTTAAAGAGTTTTTCGTTTTAATCAATAATATACAAATTAATTTGTTACATTTCATTCTAGAATAAGTTAGGGAATCCCAACAACCTTATAAAAACGAAAAATACATTCATTAAAAAATACATTCATATGTAAGACTAAGATTCAAAATATCATAATTTCGTTCTAAGGTTAACAGATTAAAGTTATAATTTTGATTAAAAAGTAATTTAAAATTCTATTCATAAATTTTCATATCATTAATTAGATTTATTTTTATAAAAACTTTTATTGAACATTTTTATACGTATCATTTAATTTAAAAATTAACAATTTCATTTTGGAAAAGTATAAAAATGTAAAAATCAAACATTTAGCAAAAAATTCAGGGTGACAATTTTCCTATTATATAATTAATCTTTAATTGTGTTACCAGGTCGTAATAAAACGATTATTTCTATTCTTCAACTGAGAGTTATAATAATGCTTTTTTCATTTTTTTCAAACATTCTTATGCTTTTGTGTTCAAGCTTCACGCGTTCGTGAACTTGCCTTTGTACTTTGCATTTGGCCTGAACATACTCTAACCACCTAAATAACATTCTTTTATAATTTGAAGTAAATAAATTTACAAATTTCAAAAAATTTTCAATTAATATTTATATTGTTAAAATAAATAAAAATATTGTATGATATTAATATGTATTATAAAATAAATTTTTATGAAGCATTGAGTATTGAGTTACATTTTGGTATGATTTCCATTCCAAATTTTAGAATCAAAGCATTTCTAAATAGCATTCAAACGTTTCAATGTCCTAAAAACTTTAAGAAGTTTGATGTTAACATTATAAAGTAAAAGTTTTTGATAATTAAAATTTAATTGAACTCAAATTATTTTTTTTTTAAATATAATTGGGCATTATTCAATTTAAATCCTGTGAGTTCAGGATGATAATTAATGTTCTCTTAAGACCAACAAACATTTGATTTAAAATTATTAATTCTTTTTATTTTTGAAAAATAATGGAAATCCAATATTTTATACAATTAATAAAGACTGAAGTTTTTAATAAAAAATTAACGTTTAAAATCTAAACGAAAGTCAATTAGAAACTTCAATGGAAAAAAGTATTTACGCTGCGAGAACTTCACTTTTTCTAATTAGTCAGTTCTCGTGTTATTGAGAAAGAAGCTTTTGAACAAAATTGTTATAAAAAAATCGAATATTTTCGATTAACCCATTGTTTTTACACTCTTTTATCGTAACTTGATAGATATAAACTGCATTAATTAAGTAATACATATATTCCATTTATATTTTAGTTTTTTAATAATACTTTTATTTATTAATGTCAGATATTTGCCAATTCAATGCCAAAGTTCGTTAAAGTTTGTATAGATTACAAATTTGGTTTAGCAGGTTGTTTCTAGATTTACTACAGATTACAGATTAGTCTGACATAAGTCTGAAAAAAATCAACCAAATTTTTGTCATACTTTTCCCGAATAATCGATTGGTCCGGGATTTGTCTGGCAGCAATATTCAGACTGATACTAGAGATTTATTTATCAAATACCAGATATCGATACCAGACTTTATCCAAATTTCATCCAAACTACCATCTGAATTTGATGGATTTGATCCAAGTACTATATCTAGACTACTTTTTTATACGAAAATGATATAATTAAAATCCAAAATGACATTGGAATTAGACTGGCTAACATCTGGAATTACTACGGATGAGTGTATTGTAAGACAACTTCTTAAAAGTAAAAAAATCGTTTCATCAACTTATTTACGTTTAGTATTAAATAATATCGATAAATGTATATAAAATAAATTTTACCAGATTTTGTAACCTAAGGATATAATTAAATTGTATTACGATTTTACAAAATTCACAATAATAAATTACCATACTGACATTGAAACTTTAAAATAGGTTAGGTAACATTTTTCAGAAGTGAAGTAATTTTTGTGTTTAAATTTTAAACACGTATTGAGTATACATTTTAGAAGAATAATTTAAACATATATCGTAGGAATATATATCTTTAGAAATTACAAATGTTCATATTCTTTAGAAATAAAATAGAAGGAGCGGAAAACAAACCGACATTTCAAGTACAATCCCGACTTCTGAAACAAATATCGAAAAACTTAAATTATACTATTAGAAATATACGTTCCTTACACCATTAAAAATAAATACATTTTATTAAAACATTAGCTCATTAATTTAAGAAATTATTATTTATTAACGACTGAATTGTATAAACTAATAATATTGAATATAAAATAATGCGGAAAGCAAAATAATCACATGAATACCTTTGTCATATAATGAAAAAGTGTTTAATTTGAATTATTGGAAAATTTTAAACAATTACTACTGAGCTATAAACTGGGAAAAAAGCGGTCATTTTTTACCTTCTAAATTAAAATGAGATAAAAATATTTATAATAAGCTAATATTTTTTGTTCCTACGTTATAAATAGTCCTCTTGAAATATTAACTCAATTATTTACTTAGAATAGATCATTATTTGCTTGATGTGAATAATTACATTATTCCATTTTTAATGTAATCAAGTTTAGAGAGCAAACATCCTTAGTAGGCACATAAAGTCTTGCTGTGTATAGTAACATTACTATATAAGATCTTCTTAAATCAAAATAATAATAAATTATTTCAGGTAAATTAGCGTTCAGATATTTAATAAACAAATTTAAAAGACAAATGTATTTTAAGTTTTCCTATTTTATACGAGATAATTTTTCACTGTCGAATTTTTCAAGAAAAATTTTACATGAATAATTACAGAACTTGCTCGTGAATAGCTAAAGTTTGTGTGTTTGAACGTTTGTATACTCAGCGCCGCTACTTGTGAAATAGTGGCAATCGTTACTACTAAAACACGGTAACAATGCTAGCTATATAAGTACATTCTGTGTTAACCTTACAAGAAATTTATTTAAACAAATATCGTATACGTTCGCATTTATAGATGCGACATATTTATTGGAAAATACATGATTTTTATTTAATACAAGGTTTAATTGAACTGAATATAAAAATTGCAATAAAAATATTATATAATTCATTAAATAGCTCAGGAAATAATATAATCGCTGTTAGTTAGTTACCTGCGTACAGAAAAGCATATTTTGTAAAACACGTAATATAGAAACAAATATTTTTATAATCAGTAAAATGTAACGTTCATCG
This sequence comes from Psix sp. ZL-2020, assembly GCA_022817045.1. Lineage (NCBI taxonomy): Eukaryota > Metazoa > Arthropoda > Insecta > Hymenoptera > Scelionidae > Psix > Psix sp. ZL-2020. The sequence goes on along the minus strand of JABFQD010003768.1, from coordinate 1,616 downwards.
ATTATGATTTCTTATCTAATGTTGGTAAAATTAATTACATGGAAAATTGGATTAAATAACAAGTATTGCAATTCAACATCAGATATTTATTTGCATACAAAAACGCTCTTACAAATATTTGAATTCACTTTTTTCACAAAATCAGATAATTAAACGTATGAAAAATATTTGATACAATTTCGTTTGTAACAGCTACCTATTATTCCATATTCACAAATTCTCAATGTTTCTTGATGTGTATTAGATTTGATTAAAATTGTTTAAATATCAAATTCTACTATATTAAAGCTCAAATAACGAAACATTCTGCGACATAACAGTTATTATCAGAATTTACAAATAAAAAACTTCAAAGTAACGCATGAGATGTTCTTCATTGAAATGATGTTCATTTCTTTGATCTAGGTCTGATAAATAAAAATAAACAATTTTACTCTAATAGAAAAAAAGTTCAAAACTGAAAAATCGACACACAATTTTCTCGAATATTGCATATAGAAAAGTATTTCCATTAACTATATATTCAAAATTCTCATGTATTAACTATTTTTATTACATCCAGTAAGTAAAATATGTTATTCGTAAACCGTGTAGCGTATTTAGAATGAATACTTTGTAATAGGTTAAAAATGGGGTTAAATTCATATAAAATTTATAAAATATACCGCATAAAAATAATAATTTTAATTTAGCTTAATCACATGAGCTAAACCAATAATTATAAAATAGATATAAATTCAAAATTGCCACGATGGTATTGATTATTTTAGCTGTCTATTTATTTTATTTACTAAAGGTTTCTGAATTTCGTCGAAAAGTGCAGTGAAAAGTTCCTTCTGCATGAAAGCCAAGAAAAAAATTTTATTTCCTTCTGTAAAAGACACTGAATAACAGAGCAAAATTTATTCCCAAAAAATAGAAATCCTTTTAAAGCAACTCTCCCAAATCCAGCTTTGTCTTAATGTCACTTCATTTTATGTTACTTTTATATTGTATTATTTGTGATGTAACGTGCACTCAAAGCACGTGAGATCAAAAGACTTACCTATTTTTCTGAGTTAACATTTAGAATAAAAATTTAATAAATTGTTATTCTAAATATTTTATTTTATAAATAAAATAGAATATTTTAATATATGTCTATTTAATATATGTTAATATAGGTCTATTTTTATAAATAATAATATAATGAAATGTTTTTGTAAAATCATGTAAATATTCACTGAATCTTGGTTTCTTAAAGCCACTGTGGTTGAAGAGCTTTCTTTAAAACGACACACCAAAATCGATGTGATTAGTTGAAATCTCTTGGAATTAACTTATACATATATATATATATATTGAATAATGTATATGTTTATTTCGTTGTTCTAAATATCATTTCGAAGAAAACATTGATCAAGTTCTTAGTATCTTTAATACTGAATTTACATTTTACTTTTGCCGCATTAACACAGACATCGTAAATTTTTCACTGAGTAGTATATGAACTATGATTAATAATAATTTAAAATACCAATAATGAATGGTAAATAATAAATTTTAATTTATTATTTGTCAATATTAAATTTAAATACAATCAATTGTAATCAAATATAAAATGTAAATTCAGTATT
>JABFQD010003767.1:0-12697 GCA_022817045.1 Psix sp. ZL-2020 | reverse complement strand
TATATATAGACTGAATAAAGAGAGTAAGAGAATTGGTATTATATTAGTACTTACGACAGGATCCCTGTTTGTGAAGTGCACCATCCAACCCTCTTTTAGAACTTTGGAGCCCCGCCTCTTGGTGTGCTTCACACTCTGAACGATCCTCATCAGGGGAATATTGTTACTTGGCGTGGAGCTGCAACTGAATTCATTTTCGACTTAAACTTCAAAGGTTGACAAGCAAATTTGAGTTAGCAAGTTTTCAACTTGCATGCGAACTTGCCGCATCTGTTGTCGTCGGTAATATTTACCTAGATGGCTTGGATTGATTTAACTCTTCGATTGAATTGTCGCGACTCGGCACGTGGTCCTGCAATTAAGAAAAGTGTTGCTTCGATAACGAGATAATTGTATCAAACGATCGAATGTAAACTGATTAGATTTTACAGCAGTCAACTGTTTAATTATTAACGTCCAATGAAACGTTGGTTTCATTTCTAAGAAACAGTCGAGTCGATGCTGAACGAATACATTAATTGCGAGTTGCGCCGAATTAATCCGAGCTGAAGTTATCTCGCCGAGTCAAGTATCATGCAATTTAACAGAAAATTAAATTTTTATGGCTGAGTTACCGTATCGGGATAGTCTCCGTTTAATTTATTTTCGTTCGATAAATATGAAGAGTGCGAGGGAGGCGACGGTGATTCCGGATCGCTGTCGTTGTCGTTTTCCTCATTGCGGCCGTCGTGCTCGCTGCCAACTCCACTATCGAAGTGTTCCTCGCCTGCTGCAAAAAATCGATCTTAACACATTTCTAAACGATCGAACGACGAATCTCAGATAACTACTCGCTCTTCAAATATGCGCTTCGCTTGTTCATTTTGTTTTTAGTGTACCTTGATAATCCCGAGAGCTTTCTCCAGTGCAATTTTTAGGTATCTTGTCAATGCACTTCTTATGCGCATTGTACTGACAATCTTTGCACTGCATGCCCTGTTTGAACAAGCCTCGAAGTAACTTTTTGCACAGACTACAAACCGTTGGTCGCGTGTACGAGTGAATTACAAAAGTATGCGGAATTTTGACTCTCGTGGCCATCTCTCTTTCGACCCACACGGGACGTCCTCCCAGGGAAGGCGAGCGTGATTGTTTTGGTGCTATTATACTTGGAATTGTCTGTAAAAAACAGTTCGTCATTCTTAACAATCATCAATAAATCAATCGTTACTCGAATAAGTTTTTGTTCGAGTCAAAGACGAAATTGAAAGATTCGCTTCCTGAAGACAGTTTCAATTTGAAACTGTCATCGTTCATTTTTCAAGTCCAAATGAAAGCTATTTCATTATGGGCATAATTTCATTAGTTTGAGGATAGAAAATACTGAGGCTTAGATCAAGTATTGTATGATCGAAAATCGCATAACGGCGTCAACTGAAAATTATCGAATGAATTCGCTGTAAGTGGAATGTCATAAAGAAAAAGATCAATAATGAACACTTTGAGCTAAAATGTCATTACCACTTCAAGTCCAGATTTTATCGTTACTTAATATATAGTGTACACAAGTTTATCAATCATAAGATTTACAAGTTCGAATAATGATCGATCTTCCGCAGTTATTAATCAAATTATGTTGCTTTATGTATAGCCAGTGATAAACGAAGTTAGATTCAACAAATATTGTGAGAATAAAAGTTCATATGAAACGCGTAAGTATAATAATGAAATAAATAAATGTAACTTTGATTAAGACGTATTCTAAAAATATGACTCGGTAAATGAATTGTTTTGAATAAAAAGTGTGCTTGAGATTGGAATGAAAAAATGTATTTTTATCCACTCACCAGAGTGCTATTATTTTGACTCGTATTAGGCGTAGTATTGCAACTATGGTTATCATCGCTGGCACTTGTTAAACTGCTCGTAGAGCCTTGACTCGGCGATCTCGGCACATTCAAAAAGGTAGAACTACGTCGCCGCTGGTTGAAATCTTGTGAGCAGTTGTTCGGTACATTTATAACGCACCTTTTGTGATAATTCATGCCGCATCCTATTCATGCAAAACACAAAATTCAAATAAAACTGAAATGCAATTGAAAGAAAAGAGAAATATCAGTGCATGAATTTGAGACTTGTAAATTGCAAGCCTCATTGTAACATAATTGAATCAAATTTGTCAATTCAGTTCGTGTAATTAAAAAGTTCATTTTATTCAAATTGCACATTACATTTTTATCAGTTAATACAAATGTATAATTCATTCAAAACTCACTCATTTGACGACAAAAAAGAACCATCTTACATTCCCTATACCGTTAAATGCTTTTCATACACTAAAATACTTTTCAAGCCATTCAAACATACCTTCACATTTGAGACCCTGGCGAACTATGCCAAATAGCATTTCGCCGCAGAAATCACAAAATGTGGGCACTTTGTAAGAGTGTACGGACAAAGCGTGAGGTCGAATTGGTATTTCTTCAGTTGGCACTTGGGCTAATGGTTGGGAAAAGAAAGAAAATGATATTAAATACAAAAGCTAGTGTGCATTGGTGAATCATAGAAGCAAAAGAAAATAAAAGAACTTACCTATGGTCATACCAGTAAGCACGATTTCAACGAGTGTTTCGTCCACAATTTCGGTGACGTTGGTAATAAGTCGCAGAATTTCGGTTGAGTTGTAGTCGTGCTTGAACAACAGTAGTCTCTCGAATAGCTGACTCAAACCGTGGTCAGGGCACTTGTTGTTGATGAAGTCGCAGGCGAGTTCCTTCAGAGTTTTCAAAGTCAACATGCTGGCGTCCGCGGTTATGGTATCCCTTATAAGGCCAAATTGGAACAGAAAAGTCACTTCTGGTCCTTCCATTTTGCTCGTTCGATTGCTTCTTTCTCGAGTAACCTAAATACATAGGAGAATATTAACACAAATTACTACAAGCAAATCAAGTCCGTCCCCAAAGCTCAATTTCATTCGTCCAAACTCGCCGAACTTTTTTCAATCTGACCAATTTGAAGAGCCAGAATAACCGTTGTTTTTGAACCTCCGGCAAATTAAGATTCCAACTTTGTTGTCAACTTTGTATTAACGTTAAACATTGTGAATTCACTATACGACAAGGAAACGCCTCATCATCAAAGTTTATCTCTTCTATTTTAGTTTCTTTTTCATTTGTTCAAAATTTCCTTACCAAGATGCAAGTCTTCTCGCTGTAGCGATAAAATCTGATAAGAAGTCAACTTAATTTATTGTTGCGTGTCGACTTCACCTGAGCCTATTGTTAATAGCTTCTGAACAAAAATGTGACGACGACATTTGCTTATCTAATAATCGCGCTTGTCAAAAACTGATAAACTTATTTAACCGATACTAGAACTTTTCGAGTTGAATAACTTGGAAAGCACTTCAAGTGCTTGAAGGGGGGGGGGGGTGGGAAGGGGGATCGTTTTCAAAAATAGTATCCTCGCTTTTATGCAAACCAGTTGGAGACAAATTAATTTTTCGAAAATGTATTTGTGAATAGTGCAATACATAAAACATTTTCCACGAAGCGAATGCTTTGTACGTGTCCTTTTTAATCAAAAGAATACCGCGAGCATTGAAAGCAACGTTTGCATAAATAATGTCGCTCGTTTCAAAAAGTCTGAAGACTTTTCATTCGATTTTACCAACAAGCGACAATTGAATTTTATTTCCAAAGCTCTCGACTTGCCCGAAAAGCTCATTGCGTGCAATGACAAATGTCGCCATTTGCGCACTTTACAACCGACCAAATGCGTTCATATATATTATATATCTCCGTTAGCCGTGTGATTTATTTCGCCGGACATATTTTTGGAGCGCGAAATCAGACAAAGTTTGGCAAAATGCAATTCTGTTTTGGATAATCTCGTTTGTTGTCAAAGATTTATTGAATTAAATGGGTTACGGAATTACGCGAGTACCGAGTTGAGCTCGCTGTTAACAGGTTTTTTGTCGCGATTGTAATTTATCATATCTCGCAGGCGGAATAAGCGTTTTATTAAAAGTTTGATGCAAGTTATAGTCAATTTGGGCGGCCGCGAAGTTTGGAAACAATTAAGAAAGCTTCGTAAAAACCTGTGTGCGCGTTATAAATGACGTTTCCAAAATGTGCTCGCATTGTTCTGGACGAAGAACGTCTTTTAATCGTCTTTATGACGTTAATTCGACCGATTCGCCGGAGATTAGATGTGTACTGGAATTTGCGCTGAAACATTAAGGGATCTGAAACGAACACTTTTTAGCAACTTGCGCGCAACTGAAGTAATCGGAGAATTAGAACCGGGGTATTAGAGTTGCAATTGCTTTTAGCCATTGTTAATTTTATGGTCAGGCAAAAAGCACAACGTTCAATAAAACTCTAATACAAGCGCGCAGAGAAAAAGAAAGTGTAAACACTGATTTTCCTAAGTAAAGCCAAACGCCTGGATTCGCTTGAGGCGAACATTATTATTTTGATCTGTAAAAATTTGTTTCTGCACAATGAAAAAGTTTGTGTTCTTTAGAACTTTGCAAAGTAAAATATCAATCCTCGATTAATGCGATGCGCTTTGCTTCTTATTCTTTTGTTTTATTTTTCTTCTTTGTCTTTCGTTTTATCAATCAATTGAATAATTTGTAAGTACTTTTGAGTCATTGAAAGAGAATGCAATTTTGTCGAACGATCTTTTTGCAAATTAGAAATACCGATTGCGCAGTTCGATAAGGACGAAACAAACAAATACATTTGAAACAATTTATTCATTGACGAAATATTTCATTCATAAATCCCGTATGCATCCTAAAAATTCGATTATATCATTTCCACTTGTTCTCTCGAAAATTCCCAGTTAAACATTCCTCTTGTCGGACCGTAATAAAACCTGTCGTAAGTACCGCTCTACCTATCTGTTCAGAATTCAGCTATGAAACGTCAGAGAACGTCACTTTATAAGGCCCAAAAACTAGGTGTAATAAATAAGTGATCAAAAATGGAAAAACTAAATTATCCTACTCTAATTACCGTACCTTAACTACTTATCCAAGAAATAAAAAACATACTCTTATTATAAACAATTATTAATCATGCAAAAATGATGGTCAACAATGAATCTCGAGAAAAAGCATGTAAAATAAAGTACACGAGTATCATAAAATGTAAAAACGCATGCACAACTTGACTCGTATTTAGAGTGGAGAAAATAAAGGAATAAAAAAGGTGAAAGTCCGAAAAAAGGTCTTTGTCAAGGTCAAAAATGTGTAGATCAAATTTGACGATTTAGTTGGACCAAAAATGAGCGCATCCGGGAGGAAAAAGATAAAGCCAAAGAGTTGGAAAAGCCGGTGGCAATCCGACGGCAAGAATTGCCGGGTGTTTACCGTAGGGAAGCAGCCAAGTGCGGGTCAAAACTCGCGCTGACACAGATCCGCCGCCGATGACGTTTTACAGTTATCTGCGGCGGACCGGACCCACCTTGTTCCTTGCGATGCGTGCTCGGCTGCGCTGGCTAACCGCGCGTCATTTTGGGACTCGCACGCGGGTTCGGGCCCAGGGGGTGAAATCACGCGGGCGAGCCGGACCTCGTTGACAGCATCCCGGTGAGGCTCCTGAATGTCCGGGGACTCGACTCGGCAGACCGCGCGGCACAGCGTCGTCAGCAGCTCGGCGTTTGATCGCGACTGGCCACGAGTCGGATTTTCAGCGTCGTGTCTGACAGTCTAACGCAGGGAGGCACCAACTCGTCTCAGAACCTTGGCCTTCGCATCGATTTTGCGCTCAGTTTCCGCGGCCGCGATTACAAAATCAATGCTCATTTTTGGTATCGCTATATTTACTCAATTTTATTTGCAGACTTAACATTCAATGGACATTCAAATCGAGATCTCGACAAATTATCTCGAGCAATTTGCCAATTATTGATTACTCGGTGCAATTTTTCTTCGCTGATAGTCTATTTTTTCAATTCTTTTTTGCCGTTGAAATAAAGAAATTATCTCGTGCAAAATTGAGTTGAGAATTTGAACTGGAAGAAGTTGACTAATTTGAAAAAAAAAGAAGTCGGTAGGAAAATATTTTGTTGCATTTTTGTATTGCAATTTTCGATTATCAGTCAATTTGCAAGAAACTCGATAGCGAAGCAATTTTTAAATGTAACTGTGATTCTTCATCAACGTTATATTTTTTACAGCGAGTAAAATGATTATTGCATTACCTTCCAAAACGAATTCCCAACTCAATTATTAACAATTATTCTAAAAATACCACAGGACAATTTTCTTTCCAAATATCTCGAGCAAATCTTGTGTCGACAAAAAAGCAATTTTGCGCCGGATCTTTACGTCACGGCTTCAATCATAATGTAAAAGTCATAAGTGTGACATCATATTACACGAAAGAGCGAGAGAAAATGGAAAGAAAAGAGCCATCGAAGCTCATCGAATGATCAGACTTGAGCGAACATTAATGCATCCGGACTTCTCTTCTTTCTTTCATAAGTTTCCAGTTCTTAGTTTAAAAATCTTGTTAAGTTAGATTTTCTTGTCGAAGTGCAAAAATTGATGATGAAAGAGAAACATATCTGGGGTTGTCATACGTATAAATTAATGTTCCTCTAGAAAATATATATGTATATTTTTCTATCTTGTATGAAATAAATTCATATATTATAATCTATGTACATATAATCCAATCTTGTAATTATAATGTATTCAATATTATAAACAAATATATTTTTGATTTTTTTTATTATTACTGCTTAATTAATTGTGCAAAATAAAAAATGAAAACTCTGATAGAATCAAATATGAATTTTCATCGAGATGTTTAGTGATAATTTTTCACTGTAAAAATAAAATATGATAGTAAAAGAGTAGCGTATGAATAGCAATGAATAGACTTAATGGAATATCTATGAGTGGGTGAATGCAATTAATGAACACTGAATACAAAAGTTGTTACTGTAATTAGATAGATAATATGCAAATCTCATCCCTCATCGGATAAGTTTGTTCATCTCACACAGCCGCCCCTGAGTCGACCTTGCCGAGTGACGTGCTGTACTCCACAACAATTTTTTCTCTTTACGCACGTAAAAAGTAAAAGATCTATACAGCCAACATTAAGATATCCACTAATTCATCTCCTCATCTCACCCTTTCCGACGAAAAAATCATCCAAATTGACATTCTGATGAATTGTTCTATCAATTTCGGTATCAGCTTTTTTCTTTTGGCAAATGCGAGTACTTTTTGTTCGCTTTTATTATCCGAAAAGCGCTTAGAACGAAAGTAAACGAAATTCTAGATCAATAAAATTGTCTTAAAAGAGCTTCGTAAAGTCACATTTATTAAGGTTAGATATACAACACTGAGGATTGCAAATAATTATTCTTCGGCTGATGGTGGAAATCAAAATTGTTCACTTTGCGTTTTGCAGCTGGAAGCCAGAAGCGAGCGATTTTGCACAGAACATAAATTCTAATACACAAGAAGGAATAACTTGTTGTGCAAGTGAAAAAATTGAAATATTCGCATAATATAAGGTCCAGGCTATTTTTCTCGGATAAAGGAGTAAAAGGGATATTAAATTTCATGATATATTTCATAAAACGAAACGTTCACCGACAACGGCGATAAAATAGCGCGTCTTATCTGACGCTTGGGACGTGCATCCCAGTATAAAAAGTAAATCCAACATCGCATTACTCGGCGATCCTTAATTCTCGCTACTTTTTGCGGCTTTGTCGATAAAAGTTGCCAATTTAACATCCCTCTGCGAGAGCCCGTTAACGTCGTGCGATGACAGCGTAATGTTGACTTTGTTATACACGTTGAACCATTCGGGATGATGATCCATTTTTTCCGCCTGCATGGCTATCCTGGTCATGAATCCAAAAGCCTGCAAAACATCGTTAACGATCAGGTATAATGTACGCAAAGTCCAGAACGCAATTAATAATGTTTATCGGGGCTTATTTCGTTATCACGAATTTCACACTTCAACTTGAAACAACTTGGCCGTAAATTATTTTAGAAAGGTGAAAGTTCACTGTGGATAATCACCTGGTTAAAGTTCTTAAAAACGAATTCTTTGTAGATAGCATCACGATCCGATTGAACGGTCCATCCGTTAGAAAGTAATGGACTCAAATGCTGGTTTCTATCCTCCGCGGTTAGTTTCGGCTGAAAATAATGAATCATCAGTTTCGAATATAAATCGAATACGGTGAAATGTTTATGCATCACAGTTTACTTTACTCCCATTTAAACTCGGCTATACATATTGATACGAATATGTTAATACATTTTTAATGATGCTACAAAAATAAAAGCCCGAACAAATATGCTAACTACTGCATGCGACAAAATAATTCAATTTCTGTTTTTTATTTCATTCACCTCTGCTCGTGTTTAAGACATATTTTTTCATTAAAAATTTAATTATCTTTGAAATTGGAGTTCAAAATAAACTTACAATTAACATTTTTTATCGCTACCTTGTATCTTATTTTATATATTCAAAAATTCATTAGCGTGTTTTTATGTTGAAATGACGCAACGAGCATATCAAGTTATCAAAATTTGTTCTTTTCACCGAGTCTTTTCATTCTAACAATAATACAAAATGCATCTTTCACAGGTAGTCGCGATCCTTCTATAAATAATTTCAAATAATAATGTCTCTATGTTCCATATATCTACTAATTAAAACGAGCCAATCCTTTGGTTCTGCTTGCTGAATTTTAATTAACAGTATATCTATTGCGAAATTATTGATTTCATCACATGCAGTACCACTTGTTGAAACGTTTATTTCCTTTCCAATGTTTCTAATTTCCCTTCAAAGTATCAAATCTGTCACTTTATTTATTCAAAAAACTGTCTGCAATTGTGTTTATTATGATGATATCTAATTCTAAAATAGATTTTAATTTTTTTATATTTATTTTAAATTGTTAAATTAAATAAAAAGAAATTTTATTGTACTAATACATAGTTCTATTATTAATATAAATCAAAATTACAATTTTTAGTTTGTTTAAATTGTTGTATAATTTTGAGTAACTTTGACTTACCATTTTGGCTTTTTTGTTAGCTACTGTCACGAGACTCCTCCCAAGACTGATGGAAATAAGCGGTTCGAACAGCCTCAGTTTCACCACTCTCTTTACTGTCAATGCCATTATCCTAACCTCTGATAACTTTTTTTATCGCAGGAATATGTGACCAATCAAAGCAAAGTTAATAAAGTTAATTTAGAACAAAATTCCAGCGCGTCCGTTTTAGTTGTGATTAAATATATATTTTGTAACTGAAACTTAAATAAAAACAAACTTAACCTCGTTAAATAATGATATTGATTTTTCTTTAATTTAGATGATTGTTGCGTTAAAGTATGAAACGTTTTTTTTTAAATTATGTAACCAGATATATGTTTTTGATTATTTTATGTAAATGAATTGACTTTATTTTAAATAACTGCTTTTGAAAAATTGTTTTTGTCTGCTGCGGCGGTAGAAGGTAATATCATTGCCTTCGTTCTGTTTTATCTTGATTGAAATATATGAAAAATTGGGATTAAATAAATTTCAGCTTTGTTAAAATCATGTGTATGTTTTTGAATAAAAACAATTTTATTTATAAAACTCAAATAGCGCTGTATGATAAAATGAGGGATTAAAAACTGCATTTTTTACAAAAAACGTGTTAACAATTTTATACCAAGGTTTGAAGATACATCTTAACAATATAGACAAATATACATATATCTATAAATAGATATAATCTACAAAATAACTAATTTTTTCTATTCCGCTTTGCTGTTACAGGCGGTGGTGGTTTTGGCAAGGGTAATCTCAAGGAGAATATATTTTTTTGCTTTGATGGTGTTAGACAAAGAAGCTTCGCAAAATCAGTGAGCCTCTTAGTCGAAAGCCGAATGTTGATTGCTTTGGCAAAATCTTCTAAATTGATCGTGTAACAGTTCACAGTCAGAGTTAAAATCATACTATCTATTATGGCTTTGTCTTTCGCCATTGGAGGTCGTTGTCTGAAAATTAAAATAGATATCAATTATTGGAGTGTTTTGTTTTTTTATGTAAAATTAAATGGTTAATACATTTATTTTGGAATAGATGCAAAATTTATCATTGTTAAATTATTTTTGTATTGAAGATAACTAACAGTAAATATATTAATATATTAACTTATAAAAAATGTAATTTAAAATTCACCTTCCATTCGGACACTGTATTGTATAAGTGTTTATAATTTTGTTAGCTACTTCGGCAGAAACGTTAAATTTCTCTTTTATAATTTCAACTTTTCTAGCTTCCTTCATAGGCAGTTCCAACCATTTGCACAGTGTTCGAAGATATATTAGTGTTGCCAGTTTTTTCTTTTGTTTCGGGCCTTTTTCTATGAGGTCTAAGATATTCGAGAAGAATTCATTGCTGTTTGGAAAAAAATACATAAAGTATTATTTTTGAATTGAATTATAAATTAAAATGAAAATTACTTTGATTTCATATGTAAATACATTAAACAATTGTTCAACTGAATTTATAAACAAAACAATTTTAAAAAAGTATAATAATTATTGTCATTCGTTTTAATTCAACAAACCTCATTTCTTTTCAAAATATGACGATACAAGCATTACTTACTTATCTTCAAATCCGTTCTCTTTAACATTATCCGTATAATCATAGAGGGTTTTCAATATATCATTAGGAACGATGTCATAAAGATCATAAATATCAAAAATTGTAACTGCTTCCCTGTTACAACGAGGTACATTGTTTGAAGTAAAATCATCAGTTGCATTTGAAACCAAATCAGCATTATCTAATTCAATATCTAAAAAAGAATTCAACTGTGAATTTTGTGCACATCAAATAATAACAACGATACAAAATAAAATGTGTAAAAAAACGATTTCTTCAATTGTATAAATATATACAACATTTATATATATACAAATAAAAGTCAGACTTACTTGCAACAGCACTTTCCAGTTGCTCTTTCACTGAATCTACATTGATTTGCATTTTCTCGTACTGTTCTGTACGTCTTTTAACTTTCTTTGAACCGAACTCTTTATTGACAGCTGCAATTGCTCCTTCGTAAAAATCTGTTCTTATATCCGGAATTTTACCAAGAGCAGGAGTAACTTCCCACTGCTCACAATCAATGAGTTTGACAGCGCCAGTTTTTTTGTTATAAATGCCAATCATCGTTCGCATGAGTTCTTTCTCGGAATCGGGTCTGTAACCTTTGTAAACTATCCTATCGTCCGATATTCCCAAAACCATTCTCTTTTTCCCATCTTGAAACAAATTGTATTTGTAGTTTTGAGTTACTTCTTCTGTCGGTGTTCCATTTTGAAAATTAACTGAAACGTAAATTCATGTTAATTTATGCAACTGATAAAAAGCATTATTTATTTTTCATGTTTGTAATCTAAAAAAGAAAATTCAAAAGACAACAGAGAAGATTAATAATGATTAAATCTCACTCGAATGAAAATATAAATAGAAAAAGATGTTTCTTATACAAAAATATAGGCAACATTTATTTTGATGTATTTTATTGCATCCGAATAACAAAAACAAATTCAAATTTAATTACCAAATATTGGTTGAACTTTCTTTGGTTGGATAATAACTTCGTCAATTGTAAATTCTTTTCGTTTTTTTGGAGATTCCATATTTGTGTTTATACAGTTGTCATTCACATGGGCGTCCAAATTCAGAGCAAAATAAAAAGACAATCCACGTGTTTAAATGCTATTTAGCAATGTAGCACTTTTAGTAAACGAAAATTGTTGAGGTTATCTCACTGTATACCTAAGTGTTGTTGATTAACAATTTTAATAGTTGGCGCTGTAATCGAAAAGTGTTTTTTGAAATGATCCTATCATTCAAATTATTATCCTAATTGATAAATCAATGAATTCATTATTTTTGAAACAAAATTCCTTTTTCGCTTTCTTTGTTTATGATATTATTTTCTGATTCTTTGATTAAATTATTATTATTTCGTCTACAAAATACTTTGCTTATACATGCGCAGGCACGTTTGCGCATCAGATAGTGTCACTTTTTACATGTTAAATTCCTCCGCATTGTGATTAGTACACTTTGGTTGATTTTTATAGTGTCAAATTTTACAAGAAAAAATGGTAAGGTTTAATTATGTTTAATTATCACTGTAACTTGTCATTGAAATGACTTATGACGCCAATCACTGAGTATTTATTACTTTGCAGAGTATAAATATTTATATGAACATAACCTATGCAACTACGTTAGAGGGTTATTTGAACAGTAAAATTAGCAATCCATCATTCTCTCTGACAAATGACATGTACACTTAATTCGAAATAAATATTATTAATTAAAAGTCACAAATTAAATTGTGACAATGCTTTGGGTGAGTACTTGTATTAATTTAAGTAACAGTTGATGAATTTTCTAGATAAAAAGTTTCAGTCTTTTGCGCAATTATTACCTATATTTAATAGCAGTTATTTTTATTATTTATTACCTCATAAAACCATACATGACAAGTTCAAAATCAAATGAATAATTTGTAATATTTGAATTAGTAGAAGTATCACCTACTCAAGTAATTTTGTTTTTGTCTTATTAAATGTTTATATAAACAATCGGTGTCTGCATTTATTAGAGAATAAAAATCCAATTTCAATGACAAGTA